>JABASH010004910.1:0-13046 GCA_019776445.1 Tomocerus maximus | reverse complement strand
GTATCAAGACAATACCCCTCCGTGGACAGTACCCCCCCCCCTACGACAATACCCCTCCGAGACACTACCCCTCCGGACACGACCTCTCTGAGACACTACCTCTCCGAGACAATACCTCTCCGAGACATTACCCCCCGTGACACGACTCGACACCATCATGTCCCATTTTAGTTAAGGAAGAAATAGGATAAAGAAAATGGTAAAGACGAGATTAGTCACTAGTTATTAGTTTTGGCACAGATAATATCCCCATTGCTATTATATTTCCGTGTTGGAATTAGTAATGTGCAAGGTATCAACTGGGGTGTTACAAAATACATACTGTTGCAACCGTGCAACTGTTAAGGGTTGGGTAACACGATACATGTATATTTTTTATTAGGTTAGGTTCAACAGGGTTGCATTTTGTCCGGACAAAATTAGTTTTGTCCAGGACGAAATTGATTGTGTCCATGGAAGAAATTAATTTTATCCAGGAAGAAATTAATTTTATCCAGGAAGAAATTAATTTCTTCCATTTTCATCCAACCCTCCTATTTCATCCACCGCAACCCTGGTTTTAAAAGAGGCAAAACTGTGACCCCAACCCTTAATGGTTGCACGGTTGCAACTGTATGCATTTTTTTTCACGGAGAGGTATTGTCTCGGAGAGGTATTGTCTCGGAGGGAAAGTGTCTCGGAGAGGTATTGTCTCGGAGGGGTATTGTCGTGTAATCTTACACTCCACAACTAATAAATATCTCCTGATGCGTAGGTAAACTGAAATTTCAACCGAGTCCTTTTAGACCCTACATGGAATCATTTGGCAGTTGGCAGACTGAGAAAGGAAAAGAAGTTAGAGCCAAATCAGCCAAACATTTCCTTTTGGACAATCTCCATACATACTTCTCACAGATAGGTACTTCTACATATCTGTCTGTACATACATAATATATACATGCAAGTGTGAGATCACCTAAAACATGTTCTCATCTCTCTCAGAATTGAGTAAATCAGAGCACAGACACCAGTAGACGTGTATAATATACTCTGTATTGAGTTACCTTCTGTAGCAGGAGAAACAAAAGAATAGGTATCAATTAGGGCCAAACAAAAAGATTTTGGTCAACACAGCCAGAAAAGTTTTCATATTTAAGATTGAGGAATGCAATCCTGATTTCTTTTTCTCCGTTTCTCGGACTTGTAAAGTAAAGCGGGCAATATCCGTCTCGTTTTTCCCAAAAGTAACAGAAAGTAATTCAATAATGTTCAATGATGTTCAATAATTCAATAGCAAGCAGCAGTTTAAAAAGGCGTGAGAAGAGAAGAATTATTTTGGATGCATTAATGGACCCAGCTAGCACTAGGCTATATGCATTAAATATGTAGCGCCTATTCTCTGTAGTGTAATGTATGCATGGAATTTGATGTATGAATGGAATTTGATGGAATTCTGAAGAAAAGAGATAAATGCATATTCGCGGGTAAGGATGATGGAGGAGGGACAGTTGACTACTATAGTTAGCTGATTGACATGCACATCCTGTTATGGAGTCCCTATATCAGTCACTCACTCACCTTTAGCACTGATTCGTCCACTGAAGACCACTACTCACTAATATTGCATGCAATTATGATGATCTCCTTCATCATTCATAATCCTGCTTTGCCAATTCCTCATTCGAGTTTCTGTTCAGTCCTCGCTCGGTCGTTATTGCTAGAAAACCTCTGTCGTCTATTTCTTCTAGCCCTATCTACATAATATTTAGCACCAGAGATGAGTCTATACTGTTACTGTATGAACTCAATCTCATCATCTCTCGTCTACTCTTATGCTTATTACTCTTCTAGTGCTATAACTATAATAATATCTTATTTGCTATCCTTCATTTTTCGTTGGTGTTCTTGAATCCAAACGAGTTCCCCATGGCCTTTGTGGCTTAGCTAATGTAGGGGAATCACTTTGTGGCCAATCGCTTGCACTTCGGCTCATCTCTTTGCTCTGCTCACCTTTATATAATGCACATTATCATCTTATACTATCATCGGCACTTGCACTACTATACTACATATATACCTTATATAAGTATAAATAGTAGTGGGTATCTCTTCCCATGACCATGTCTTCGTCCTCTCCTCACTCACTCATTCTACATCATACACAAACTGTAACAAACGAGATCATCTGTGTCTCAGCAGAAAAGAATAGCTAAGAGTGAAGTGAGTGGACACAAACAGCACTCATTGAACCCGCATAGCTATGAGGTTATGCATCTAGAGCACTTTTCATACACAGACACAAATTATGCATAGCCTTAAGGAGAGAGAAGCCATAATATGTAAGTGTGTGTGTGTGCAAATATTGACTGCCTAGTAGGTGTCTTGAGGCTAGGATATAAAATGTCAATGTCTGTAAATAAATAAGCAGTTGTGTGTATGTAATGATGTTGTAGATGACTGTTTATGTAGGGATACAGGTAGGAGTAGAACAAGCGGTCTTAAATAGTCAGCCAGAAGTGGCATAACAGAGACATGTTCATGTACCACTTTGAAATATTGTATCAAATACGCTTTTGTCTGTGCACTCTGCTTCTTGGACGTT
Source organism: Tomocerus maximus (assembly GCA_019776445.1). Classification (NCBI taxonomy): domain Eukaryota; kingdom Metazoa; phylum Arthropoda; class Collembola; order Entomobryomorpha; family Tomoceridae; genus Tomocerus; species Tomocerus maximus. The sequence goes on along the minus strand of JABASH010004910.1, from coordinate 10,465 downwards.
GTTTTCTTTGCAGGATTGTTTTCCTCTCGTCTTAACTCACAACTACCACCCATTAAAATTGGGATCACACTCACAGAGCCCGATTACTGTTTGCATGGCCCTAACTTATCTATCTCTGTACATACTACATGCTCATAAAGAAGATCCAGATCCAACTACTGAACTACTGCATACAATCATACCTACTGTACTTTTAATATTACACCAACTACCACACCATCAGCCCGTCCATGTTGCGTCTTCTATCTATACACTTGCAACTCCATTCTCACCTGCCCAATCATGGTCAGCAATTAACGATGAGCTCATCTGCAATTGTGTCACTCTACACGAGATTTTCTACTTGGCAACTACTACAATTATATTATGCCAAGCAGTAGCACTCTAGCACGATCCCAATATCCCCGAGTCTAAATCAAAATTAACTCTCAGAAAACAAGTCCTAGCACCAGGACTGGCACTTCCATCATTCTACTATAATACGCCGAGTCTAATATCTTGCAATGCTTTGATCTGTCTCACTGATTGTGCTCTTCTGCACTGATATTTACGTCGGCACATGATGAGAGTCTGCAGTTGATTATTATTATTTAGTGTACATAATGAGATGACCTTTGTTGACATTTTATCTCTGCGTTAGATGAGACTAGGCCGAGAGTAGCGATTAGTCTGCACATTCCTTAGCTGTCAGGCACACTAACATTTCCATTGCGTAGCTAACAGTAAAGGAAAGAGCTCGATTACAAGAACAAGTTGTATTTTTATGAAATCCTTGATAAATACTCGTGAGTTAATAAAACTGAAGCTGTTTTGTCAGGTAGAACTATTAAGCATCAGCTGAAGATGAGGCAGGTCAATTATTGACAATTGTAGATGGATGCTCATTCAACTCCGCTAGATCCAACTAACCAACTCTTCAAAGGTTTCTGTAGATTCTCATTTTTATGACTATTTTTTGTACATAAGTATGAATTGAGCAATTCTCGTGATTATCGACACGAGAATATGGACACATATTGCCATTCGCCCTTTTGTTGGAGATACAGATATGTGTAAGATATGCATGTAGTTATGATGTGAAGAACATTAATAATAATTAAGAAAAAGATAGAATCGTCAGTATAAAATACTTAATAGTGAAGAATCTTTATTTATTTGAATTGACTTGCTCTTGTGGTTTGGTTGTTGGTTGGTGATGTGATTTGAACGAAGCATTCGGAAAAATCTTTGGTGACTTTACTACATAAACCAAACAACTACTATTTAATTACTTTCGATTGGTTTCATGGTGAGGATTGTTTGACTTTTATGGTCTGGTGGCTAACAATGTTAGATGATTACAAGACAATTTCAGAGAGACGCTCAGACAGCCCTGCTCAGAGTTCACAATAATGGTAAATACATGCAATATTATAACAAACTGTGATGTATTCACTACTCGAGCTGTGTAGCGTCAGTATAGTATAATATTTCTTACTGTCAGTCACTTTACACTAAAACCACAGAAGCACCTGCAAAATGAAACTGACTCTCTTCACACAGACATTTACTTATTTGTATCCTAGGTCAAATCAAGTAGTCAAAGAAAGGAAATTACAACTACAAAATGGTAAGAAAATGAGGTACGGAGGAGATTAAAGAGGATATCTGTTTGCATCAACCTTAGAGAGGGAAAACACATTTCTATAAAATTAAGAGCGAAATAAAATAGTTAACAGTAGTCTTTATAAGTTTAGAGAATACAGATTAGTAGAATGTAATTGACAATGTTGGCATTGGCACTGTAAACTGTAATATCCAATAAAATACAAGAAATCCCTTTAGAAATCAACATCCCATCCGCTCATGTCGTCAGGAGGTGGACCGTCTGGATCTGGAGGGTACTATTCAACAGACAAACACTCATTACAACTCTGGCCAAACACTTAAAACTATATTTTCTATATTTAATTTGGCAATTACTTCATCAAAGTTTCCACAGTCTTGAGGACCTCGAATTTCGGGAATTATCGGAGGTGTCAATGTTCGATTTCTTAGACCTTCCCAATTAAATCCATCGAACCACCTGAATCAATGTTTACAAGATGCCATTAGAAATCGTCATTTAAACACATAATATTTACTATCCGAATTAAGAAGAGTTTGCAGGACTGACTTATGCTTCTGGATATCGGGAATTCCGCCCCGTTGGTATCCCAGTCTCTCAGCTGGGTTATCTCGGCACAACTTTTTGATAAGATTGTTAGCGTTACGACTGACTGATCGGGGAAATTCGACTGCTTCAATCCCTTTCAAAATTATATTGTACGTTTTCATCGGGTCACCTCCTATAGCACGGAAACAGAACATTAGGATTCTCCTCATTTATGTTCAGATGACGAAGACAAACAGATTGCTAAAGACTTGCCTGCAAATGGCGGAGATCCAGTCAAAAGCTCAAAACACAATATTCCTGATATAATTAAATCATTTTAGCATTAATCCTGAGGAAAATTCAGTTAAAATGTGGGAATGCAATATTAGTTCTCAAAATTTTCTAATACCTAGACTAGATACATGAATTTCGCATCAATCCAAATTATGTAATCCACAATGCCAAGGGTTGTCCAAAAAACAATAACAAAAGTGATTAGCTTTTTCTCAAAGTGTCTATAAGCAATAATTCGCTAATGAGTATTTCATAAGCTCACCTCTTTCGGTTTTAAAGATGAGAGAAGTATCCGAAAAGATATCATGGATAACAGAAATAAAACAAAAAAATATATTAAAATAAGACAGATTTTAAGAAGCTCTTCTATCATGCGGAGATTTTTAGTTCTTCATTCGAATTAAAGTTTATTGTTAGTAAGTAAAAAGTGGTTTGTTTACAATACCCAGTAGTCTGCACTTATATCATGACCTGCAACAACAAAACGAGTCCTTTTGAATTCCATTACGCAAGAATTGAACTATATAGTGACTAATGCGTTTGTTTGGTACTTACCCTTGTTGAGAATAATCTCTGGAGCTACCTGCAATCACAAAATATATTTAACACTCAACACTGTTATTGCTTTGTCGTGACCTTTGATATTTGCTATGCTTATTTTAAATTACATATTCAGGAGTTCCGCAAAAGGTCCATGTTTTTCTGCCTTGCAGTTTTTTGGCAAAACCAAAATCAACCAATTTGACGATTCCATTTGCATCAAGTAGCAAGTTTTCTGGTTTTAAATCACGATATATTATGTTTCTACTGTGTAGATAGTGGAAAGCTTCCAACACACATGCAGTGTAAAACCTATGATACGAAACACAATAATGTAATGTCAAACAATACGCAATCCAATGACATTAATTCCAAGGATAAGGAATTGCCTGGTAGTGTGGTCATCAAAGTTTCCTTTGTCCCTGAGAATTGTCCAGAGTTCCCCTCCAAGACAACATTCCATCAGCATGTACAAGTATTTGCTATCTCTGAAAGTTTTGTACAATTTGCAGATAAAATCAGAATTTGATTCCATCATAATTTCTTTCTCTGACTTTATGTGTTCCTGCTGTCTTGTAGCGACAATCTAAAACAGAAATATTCGCAATTGCTCAGCCGAAATCAAATAATACTGTAGATATGGCTTCTGTTTACAGATATTCAATTATATTTTCCGGCTGGTGATATGAATATGAGTGAAAGTAGTAAGAAAAAAATACCTGACTCTTTTTCATCTGCTTAAGCGCAAACGACCTCGTTGGGTCATTTGCCAAGGTCACCAACTCAACACGACCAAATCCTCCAACGCCTAATGTGGTAATTATTCTTAAATCTTTCAATTGAACTGGAGCAAACTCTTCGTCCAATCTACAGAGCAACAAATGCATTCGCTTATCAGATGTTGGTTTCTATAAATAGTTACTCAGCAATGTCGGGTAGGTATTATAAAATTCAAGGCAAAGATTATTATTCAAGGCAATGATAAAGATTGGTCATCGCCCTGTTTACTTTTTTCGGTGTTTCTGTGCATCATCATATCTTGTTCGAACTTCTTCCAGTCCACTAATGAGTTGATCGAAAGCTTCTCGGTCAATCACCAAACAGGTCACCCCATCATCATCATCAACTATTATATTTGCTGTACGGAGATCATCTCTAAAAACACAAAACGGGTCAATAATTGTCGTTTCATGATTTTCATGTCTAGCAAAGTGTCAAATGTGGTGAACATGATATTAAATAACATGATCTAAGTTGGTTCAATCACGCAAAACTTGCATTTGTCAAATTATTTACCCGTGTAGAGCTTTTTCCCCAAAGAAATCGGCTCTGTGCAATGTCCGCACGAATTTCTCATCTGCATCCCCCTCGGCTTTCATTGTAACTTTCACCTAGGAAAATCCGACGGTACTTATAATGAGATATTGACAACTGATATAGGTAATTCGTGAGTTATTTTGGGAGAAACATACTCTTCCTTTAGAAATGATAAAGAACGTATCCCCGCGGGCGCCTTGACGGATGATGTACTCTCCGTTCTCGTAGCTCGTCTACATATCAGAAATCAAATTCTTTAGATCACATCAAGCAGATGAAAAGCACATCAAAGCCATTAGTGGAGGTATTTAAAAATGGGGAGACCTCTTCGATTCTGTCGGAAAGCTTGTTGAGGCTTTCGTCGGAAAGTTTCTTGAAGATGGGGACGGACTTGAGGAAGTCAATGTACTCTGCTTGTCGCATCATTCCTGACTTCATCATTATCGTCTGAAATACTTGACGCTTAATTGCCCACAATCTGCACGGTGTCGCCGCTACATTATTCAAATACAGAGCACGTAGTCAAATTAAATTTTAATGAACATTCTTCCCTCCCATCCTACGGCGACAGAAGGTCCCGCTCTACTACTCTCATAATCACATCATCATAAATCATCTTTGTATACGGGTAAATACACGCTAGGTGTTTATTTCACCTTTGATGGTGGCGGTTCTCTGGCAGTTGTACAAAATGGCCAATTCACCAAAAACCTTTCCCGGGGAGATGGTCGAAAGATATTTTCCCTCTCTGCTGACTTCCACTCGTCCATCTGAAAGCAAGTAACATTTAGACGTAAGCAATTTTGGCAAAAACATTTTTGAATGCAATTAAAGGGAATGCGGACCTTCCATGACGTAAAGAGTGGACCCGGGACTTCCTTCTCTGATTATCAAAGCATTTTCAACATACTCTTCCAAATACATACAATCCACAAGTTCGTGGATCCTTGAAGGATCCAAATGACGGAGGAAGTCATTGTCCAGAATTGCAGACTTGATAAGTTCTTTCGACCTGCACACCAAAAGCAGAAAATGTCATTTCCGATATCATAATAGGGAGGGATGTTGGAATAAATAGAATAAATATTAAAATGGTTCTCCGCATGCACACACAGGACACACACCTATCTGATTTGGGGAAAATTGGCAGATCCTCTTGTATGATGGTGAGATTTCCTTGACTGGTGGATGTTGGCTCTGCGGAAATACCCTGGGCTCGAATTCTGCCCGTTGGAGTTTTGGCATTTTTCGTCGGTGTGCTCGGGGCGGACTGGTGAATTATACTTTGATACTATAGCAGTCACAGAAATATGAAATTAGCACTTTCATCCACCCATTATATAAATATTCGAAATTATTAGTGCACACTTTGTGAATATATTGATCAGATTTTCATAGAATAGAATTCTTACTCTCGAATCGAACAGTTAAGTAGCTGATGAAGTGAAAGACATTAGGAAAGACAGAAAACAAATACAGTTAGCCCACAGTAACAATTTATGATGCATAATACAAATGTTACCTCAATTGTTTCGGATTACATATAACCATACAGTTCAATTAACAAAAGTAACTTTATAAATATTATTGTTAGCTACAAAATTGTGGAAGTACAGAATTATTAACAAGAGTGTGATAGATAATGCGACCAAAAGGAGCTCATGAGGAAAAGTGGTAAGTATACATGGTCAGCGATTGAGCGGACGGAAAGGAAAAAAGTGCATAAAAACGGAATTTCCAAAGGGATTTCGTGCATTGGAGTGAGAATTTTGCAAAAGAGGAAAATGATTCATTCGTGCGGTAGAGAATTGCAAGTTTCGTGTCCGTAGTTGGTGTGCACTCACACCACTCCTATAACTGACTAACATTGACAATCACAACCACGGCACGTCACGTCAGGGAGGTACTTTGTGTACTTGTGTAATTGAATGAAACACGCAAAAGATTACAGCAACAACAGAATTGGAAGTCACTCGGCCTCAAGAGGTCAACCAGACAGACAGACAAACAGAGCTAGAAACTGAAGGAGAATCGTGTTGGTCTAACCTCAATTCTATTTCTGACTCTGAGTTGGTTGGTGGGAACTGTGTCACTCACAACTCGCGAGTAGAGATGATTTATTAATAGCAATCGCACAGAAATAGAAAGGATGAAAGTTGACCAGGGTCAAGTGAGGGACGACCATTCTGTTGCTCTGTCTCATGGTAGGTGTGGTGAGACGGGGATGAAAAATATCCAGGAAAGAGTCGAACCTTGTCAAGATCGGAGCGAAGCTGCAGGATTTCTTCCTCCTTGTCCAAAATCCGCAATTCTAACTTCCGGATGATTTTATCGCGGAAAGAGATCTCCGCCTGCAATTCCTCGATGACATTGGCGCTCATTTTGGTGGCTGATTGTCACTGACAATGTCAACTCTCATATCTATCCTCCGATGGACGCACAGACGGAGCTATACTTAGAGACGGAGAGGACGGATGGAGTGAGTGAGGACGTGCAGACTGACGGGAAACGAGAGAGTGATAATTGACGGAGGATGACGATCGGTGAGGAGGAGTGGAGAGATATAAATAAAGGAGCTGAGTGATGAAAGGAGGAATGGGACAGACAGACAGAAGAAGAAGTCCAAGAAGACAGGTCGTCAACCAGAGATGAAGGACAAGGAGTCCCGTCCTCTTTTTCTATCTCCGCAGCTCTTCGCACTTATTTAATTTCTTCTTTGACTTCCCTCTGTCAATTGTTGCAATAACGGGAGGTGAGACTAAGAGTGATTTAAGGGACTGCTGTTAGCAGTAATAAATGAGAGTGTCTGTCTGGCGAGTTTAAGTAGGATGAGCAGAGAAGAGGGACGAGGGAGGATGTTGTTGTCGTCGTGAGTGTGAGCGAGTTGTCGTCTGTCGATTTGGATGGAAACAGGAGGCGCAGATTAGTTCACTTGAGTTGACTTGAGTTGATTTGTCCTTCTTGTCTTCTCTCTCTACAATTTGCAGACACACATTAAATTGCACACCTTGCTCTGCTTTTGCATTCGTTTTTCTTGGCTGACTCTGATCGTTAATACACATACAGATTCTGTATTACAGAAGCCAACAACAGCAGTGGATTACACTCACTCACTCACTCCGTCAGTCAGTCAGTCAACTGAACTGATTTCAGAGGATCTGCTCTTCTGATGCAAAAGGTGGTTCGTTTTATGCTTACGTAAATATCTCTGGACTTATTTTTAACACACATACATGGGTCGTTCATAAACACAACTCACACAACTATACTCTCTCTCCGTGTCTTCGATCTCTTGCTGCCACTTCCTTCGATCTCGACGATCACTCGTCTACTATTTACTACTACTTACACACGACTACCACAAGACGATCTCCCAATAATAAGTATTAGGTCTGCCCCACTCCAGCCATGAATAGTCAACTAGCTACTCCAGAAGTGCAGAGTCAATTCAGTTCAATCTGTACTAATCCAATCCACCTTTGATCTCCTGAACAGCCGAGTGCAGAACAAACAAAGACACACACAGGCAAAGGCAGCGACTCCAGGACTCCACCACCATCACCCACCACACGGCACTCCAGCAGCAGTCCAGAGCCTCCAGATCCAGTATACTCCAGCAAACAATAATAGCCTCTCAGCCACTCTCTAGTCACACTAAGCACACTTTGCCTAATAAAAGCTTGCAAATATTATTTCCAATGCAAACCAGTATTGCAGCTTATCTCTATGGACTTAATGTAAGTATAATATCTAGTAAGTATGTGCTGCTATTATTATACTCTCACAGCCACACATACGCCTTGATTCCAAACCACTCTTCTCAATCTATCTATAGCTGGGTTGGGGAACCACTTTCTTGCGTCTCTGTCCTGGAACTCGCATACGTTATTTATTATTATTAGTGTGATAGGCACCTATACTTACAGATGTAAACGGAGTTATCTGTGCTGGCTGTGTAATGAGACGTCGAAGAGAGTAGAGCACAGAAGAGAGATAAGCAGTCAGCGGAGTGCAGTCAGGTTTGGAAATTATTATGGAGAATGTGTATGGGCGACCCCATGGATGGATCTGCTTATCATAAAATATTCTCAGCTGTGCAAACACTTGACTTATTGTTGCAATTATAACGTCTGTATTCTTGTACTATACTAAATACTTGTACACATTTGCTATGCACTGTGCTGTACCTCCCTGCATACTTATCACCAGATTGTTCGGAAATAATTCCTAAGCGCCCTCACTCAAAAACATATCCTCATAATAACATACTTAGTTATTTTAAATCACAAAAGTACTGCTACAACCTATCCTTATTATTGCGAACATTAACTGATTGCTCAGCTACGGATATATTATGCATAGGTGGGTATGCATTCTTTATAAAGTGAGTGAGTCTATACTACACGACAGATAACACACAAAGCCCAAATATTTAACACGAGTGTGTATGCACGTACTCTACATATACAAGCTACACTCTGAAGACTGTATCTATGTAGTACTGGAGCCGAATTCACTAACCATTTGAGACCTACTTATCTCCATATTTGAGCTTAGTCTAATTCACAAACGATCGACTTAGTCTAGTGTCAGTGAATACTTAGTCGTTTACTGTAGTATAGAAGAGAGGCAGGCAGAGAGACCATCATCATCGTCATCATAATATTATTATCATGCTTACAAGACGACCAACCAACCATCCAACTATCATACTCAAAAATTCTATAGTTATATCTGTGTCTAGTATATGCCATGTACACGCAATATACTAAACATTATACTAAATAGTACTAAGTACTTATACATATACGACATCAGTTCATTAGGAGAGTCAGCAGAGATAACGTCCTATTATGCTGAAGTAAAGTAACAAGTAGGTAGGTACACAAGTATTGAATGGAGTGTTATAGCAGTAGTACTAGTCTCAATGGTACAATGTAATAATATGTATAAGTTGTGTAACAAACAATATTAAAGTGTATATGTATGTAGGATTGGTTGGCTTTCTCATCGCCATACATACTACACTGCATCATGTTTCACTAAGACCTCTGTGTGTAACTAAATAGATGGTCTTGGACAGTTCAAGTTATCCGACCAACTAACATCCCTCCCACAATATAAAGCATTGTACAATAATGTGTGTAACAGAGCGTAAGAACAGATAGGAAGCAAAGCATAATAGATACGTGTACTAGTATGCATGCATGTATACGTAGTAGGTATGCAATGTATCGTGTCTGCAGTAATTGTGGCATGCATACACAACTCTTCATTTCAGTTCAGAAGATGTGATCACTCACAATGCTTTACAAGAAGAGTACAAAAGTGACTTTCCGTGTAGGGAGTATATAGTCGCATTTACATATTCCGATATGATAGCATTGTGTATAGAGTATGGAGAAATGAGAGACGGAAACAGCAGCAGCAAGAGTCAGTCACATACATACTAACTAATACATTACAAATATGTAATGTACTACTCCTAACTAACACTACTCAGTACTTAAGGCATATCTCTGCGACAGATGTACACGTCTACATAAGTAAGTGGCTACTCGTACTCTCAGATACATTACATCAAGTTATTTAAGTTAAGCAGGAGATGATGATGAAAGAATGGATTCTATGACATGAATGTATAGCATATCATTATGCAGAGAGTGAGAGAGACTCTTATTCTGGGCAACCACTAACATTTGCAAAGAAGAAAAGAGAGACTGCTTTACATTTATTTAACATCACATGATGATAAGAAGAGATAGCATTCGATACGTACGATGTACGTAGAAATGGCAGAACAGAGCTCTGCTTATTTAAATGCTCACTCAGATCCTCACAAACAAACTTCTTGCACATTATTATCCTCTAAACATTCTCCACTTTTCGTACCCACTTACTCCAATCTACTTGAACACTCACTATTAATAACTATTAATAACTATTTCCCTATAAAAATCTGATATTGGTTAATGTCCTTCCTTAGTAGGTACGTAGTAGCATTTGATATTGATTGATATACGGCCGACCACAATTGCAAAGTGCTCACTGAAAATGAAATAAACATGATGAACCACTAATCGGTACAATTGTGACAATAATATTGAATTGAATACTTAGCCAAGTCATATTAATAATAATAAACTGAACTAGTAATAAACTCTGTTGACTTATAATATA
>JABASH010004909.1:0-13055 GCA_019776445.1 Tomocerus maximus | reverse complement strand
ATATCTGTACCTATTCTGTTGTATGACTCTTCTCCCACTGATTCTGAAACAGACTCAGCAATTTGATTTTTATTTGACTTGGCTGGTACCTACATAAATAAGCACATAGGTATGTAATTTACCTTAAATTTTACCCGATATTCGATAAGATTAGAATAGTAAGGACATAAGAATTATTATATGATTTCTTGTTCATTATTCGGTAAGGTAATTTCTAATTGCTATTTCTTGCCCCGTATTACAACTGAAAAAGAATCATTTCTTTTTACTATTATTATGGATTCTCTCCATAGAAAATGTTATGTTCCTGTAGGGAAGAAAAAAGGACAAAATATCAGGAACACTAGTCAACTGTCATTATGCATTGCGCTAAACATTTATCATTAAAAATGCAAATGAAAGTAATATTATAGTATATAGTATAAAAGTTCTTTCTTATCCTACTGACCCTACTCTATATTTTGCAGACGTAAAATATTTCTTACATTTTAAGTGTGTATTAATAGTAGGGATCAAGCAATTGAAATGGTTTAAAAATTTGACAATAAACTTGGCCCAAATAACCTTGCATGATCACATGCTAATGTTAATCTGCATTTTGTCCTTGCTCATGAACGTTGAGCTCCGTTTTAGCTAATTAAATTTAACACGTAGCATAAGTATACTAATAAAGTCTGGAAACTTCCACTCCATTACTCAAGAAAAGGAGAGAAAAACTGAGGAATGTATGCAATTATTTACACGAATACTAAAGCATTTCAAATGTGTTTTCTCCCAATTTCGGTATGGAGTTGCTGGCCCTCCATCCCATCGGATTTTAGCAACATGCCTATGTAACTAAGCTGTTTGCTTCTGTATACATAAGGGAACACACTTAAATCAATGCAATGAAGTACAACACAAAAGCAGAACAGTAAAATGCATCGGAACACGCTATGTTTCCTATCCATTACTGTAGCTTGTTGAGGCACGCCTTTCTTTTTGGATCCCTGGAATGGAATTGCGGTTTGCAATAGCAATCGCTAAGTCAGACAACATGCTTTTACTACATCAAAAATTATCCGAATGCCAATTTTCAAGTGTAAGTGCAGGTCAATAACGTTACACTCGATGTTGAACTTGTATATCAATGCTACATCTTGTTTAGCAGTTTCAATTTACCGTACTTTGTCCCGTATAGTAACTTACCTGCCTATAATAATCCACCCCGCATTGTAGTTTGCTCAGTCATATCGAGCTGGTATTTTGTGGAAATGTGGCTATTTAGTTCAAGGAAACAAGGCACCAACATTATACTTGTACACGGTTAACGAATGTACATTTTTATATGTATGACATGCATGTTATCATAGAATACTGCTACTACTTTCTACATTACTCATGATTCATGATAAACCTCTCACTAATACATCATTAAGTCTGCTTATATTCCGCATCTGTTTTTACTACTAGGTAGGTAGATTTTTTGCATCCAAATTATAGTAAATGAACTATAATAAAATGACCAAGTAACAAGATTTCATCTAAATCATTAAATATTCAGTAGTAATGACAATGACAAAGATACATTAAAAATTGTTACAGATAAGTATATTACCAGCGTATACTTATTGATTAGCTTATTACTTGCTTCGGGTAGATTAATGATGTTCTTCTCAGCATGAATATGTTTCTTTTTGAAGGGAAAGAAATGGTAGACGAGCAATGCACTTTGATCACATTTCTTAGTAATGTTTGAAAAAAGTAAATACAAATCTAACTAAGGAAAGTTATGAACGTATCTCATTTTCCGATTCAGAATCTGTTCCTATCAGTTCCAGCCATCTTTCGTTCATCAGAAAAATGATATAGTACTATTATACAGTTATAAGTACAATAATGTAATAGTGACGCAGTGTTGTCCATGAAATATGATGTACAATTTCTAAAAATTATTTCGCATACCTACTTGCAACCAGGGTTGTTTGATCCCAAATGCAAAGTCAACTTCTTATGCTTTTAGATGAAAAATGACCCCTGCCTGAAGGTTTTGACTTTAACAATATCACAATATAATGGTATTGAATAGTAGAAATAAGAATTGACATGTGACACGATATTGTAATGGATCTGTCCAAAATTACTTTCTATATCGTAACATCCAACTTCGCATTGGATTTTAAGGAACTATACGAACTGCAAATATCCAGATATTTCAGTGTACAGTTCGGTGTGTTTCGATTTACCTTAAGACATTTTTGGTAGTCGACTTAAGTCGATAGTGGCAATTATTTACAAATACAAAGGCAAAACAACTGGAACAATGTTATTCTCCCATAAAGATATAGATGACAAATCTCTACAATTCCAAGCTCCAAGTGCAAACTGTGAAACAGCCATCGAAGCCACAAATCACGCACAGGAAAAGGAAAAGGAGTTACTGCTACAGCTCACGGAAGAAAATTCTTCTATAGAGTTCTTGGTCTGTTGAATGCATGGGGTAAGGGAACAACGGTAAAGACCGACCATGCTAAACAATATTATTAACTTGTAGGTGCTTGTAAATCAGGTACAATAAATATATAAGATGACGAAATCCTTTAGGTACTTTTAGTTTAGCTTTGACATGTGGAATAATAGCAAGGTTTTAGTTGAAATGCTTTATGGAGATATGAAATCTCTTGACTACAGAGATTTTGACTATGAATATGACCCAAAATGTTTTGAACCGTGCTCTGTATATACAGTCTATACTAGATTATATGCTACCATAATCCTTGTCGTATACATTATACTTTTATATTTCCTTATACACGAAGAAAGTACTCTGGTTAATATACTTAATGTTTGTAGCAAGAGTTTAACAAGCTTCACTTACCTACACATAAGTTTAATAATAATATATGCAAGTAAATTGCACGCGATTATTTTCTCCTGCTGCGTTGCTTTCTCCTTGCTTTTACTATGAAGTCTGCAGCCTTTGTTGTCCTTTATTTCTAATGCGGTTATAATATATAGCTATATGCCATTGTGGCATTAAACATAACATGCTCATGGTTTCTTAAGCACATAAAAAATTTCAGTCGTTTGTAAAAAGGTCTTGACTAAACGGAACGATCGTCCATTTCTTCCTAGTGCCACTCAACGTCAAGATCCAAAAAGTCTCTGCTTTTAACTCTCCTTCTCAATCAATTTTAAACTCAATACTAACATCAATAGTTCGATTGGTCCCATAATCCCATTTGAAGATACACCTAATACATTTTGGATATAATCATATCGTAAGTAATTTTAATAAGGTTCATTAATTTGTGCCTAGGTTCATACTGCAAACAAAATTGCAAATAATTTTGTAATTTTATCAAAATTTACAGCTACAATTAACACAGTCATTAATTTGGACGAAAGGCAGTTTGACTAAGACTATCATAGAAAACACAAGATATACAGACAAAATAATATCATACTATTTAGGTAGAGAAAGTAGACACTTTAGACTTTAGACGCACTAAAGGGGTTGTTAACGTATTTTACTACTGAATTCATGCTTTTGGTCGTGACTTACTAGGTATACTAATATAGGTAGTATTTTACGATTTAGGGACGTATGTACATACTATATGCATGTATCATATTAATTGTAATTAGTAAGGTTTTTCATATTTTATTGTGTAACAGATTTCAGTTTCCTCATTGTTATTTTTCTTTTTTTATTAGCACTTCTATCTCTACGAATCATTCCACAAGGAAGGTAAGGGAAGGGTGTTACCTATCTTTGTCCAGACACAATGACTTCACCCAAAGGAACTAATATCTCCAGGAAATCATTTATCAAAGACTCTTGGAAGAAAATAGGAGAGGGGGCATTTGGAGAGGTCTGGAAAGGTAAAAAATAATATAAATTTTCGTCCCTATGTATATTTGTAGATAGACACCATATTTGCTGACTACTATGAATTGTATTTTTTGTATTGTAGCCAAAATTGAGTATGGTCTTGATGACGGCAATCCCGTTGTAGCAGTGAAAAAACTTACCACAACAGATTACGATGAATACTTAGATGAACGGGATAAACTAGCTTCTTTTGACCATCCAAATATTATCAAACTAATTGGAGTAGCGCCTGGACGTAAGTTGACATATAAAGCACTAAATGTACATGTAATTACCATCTTTGTGTCTTCGTCTGCTTTTACTTACCTAGTACATAGTACACCTAGTTGAACAAGACAAGAACTGATATCAGATATCAACAAGATAACATTTTTACCCCGCTATTAGTACTGTACTATTAGTATCTGATATCTGTTTATCTAAACCTTGTTGAACCAGACAAGACAAGACACTTTCTCTTTCTTTCCATTTCAAACTTTCACCAGTAAAATATTTTCCATTCATTTTAAGTTTCAATTTACACAACTTTGATTTAATATTCAACTGACTAAATGTGAAGTGACTGTGAAAGTTTTATAAACATTTATTGTAGTCAACATAAAAAAAGAGATTACCCTTACTAAAAAAGAAATTTTGAAAGATATTCCCCCCAGATATTAATAGCAATTGTATTTATTTCCTTTATTCATTGCGTCATTAGATTAAATAATATACTATACTGTATTAAAATCAATTATGAAAGTTATTTTGTAAACTTGCAGAGAATGAAATCCCTTGGTTAGTTATGGAATACATGCCAAGAGGCAGTCTGCTGTCGGTGTTACTTAATTACCCAGGACAAATGCCAGCGGTATTTTCTTATTCATATAGTTTAGAAACGATGAAATTGTGATGCTAATAATGTAAGAAAATTCACCTGCCTCCATTTAATTATAGGTATTGATGCTGAAAATAGCGAAGGATGTAGGTTGCGGGATGGAGTATCTACATGACCAAGACGAAATTCATGGGGATTTGGCTGCACGAAATATATTAATTAGTGAAGACTGGACTGCGAAAGTTGCTGATTTTGGTAACAACTGTTACGAAGAAGATAATGTAACAGACTATGTAAAATATGACGATCAAGAAGTAAGATTTTAATTCTTTCAAAATCATGAAGATTAAATATTTTGTGTCCGAAATGAGAAAACATTGTAATTATATGTTAACATTTTCACCAGATCGAGACTCCTATTCGATGCCCTATTCGATGGATGCCACCTGAGAATGTTCCTATAAGAGAGTCAATGCCAAAATTCACATCAATGGGAGATGTCTGGTCCTACGGCATTGTACTGTACGAAATTTGGTCAAATGGGGCTTTACCATTCGAAGGACTAGATGATGAAATGGTTAAGATAAATATATCAAGAAAATATTCTATGTATATAACAGTAAATTTAACTCAAATACTTCCTATAGGTCATCAATGCGCTAGATATTGCAAAGGACACTGGGAAGTTCTCCTTCAACCCTCGCTACTATTTACCAATAACTGCCCGTTCACACATCAATTATTTGATGAATGAATGCTGGAAAGTTGATCCAGATCGTCGTCCCACATTTTCAGACATCGTAGACCACTTTGCAGAACATGAACCGGACATTATGCCAATTTATACATACAGATTCAAATATAAGCTGCCAAACAAAAATTAAAGTATTGGCATACATTCATTTAAATAATTTAAATATTTCAATTCTGTCCTGGATGATATTATTGTAGTTTACTATCATAATATTTACATGTTTATACATCGACATAGCACAACGCAAAATAAAATTTTGGAATTAGAAAGGTAAGGTGTAAGGTTAAGCAATTGTACGAAGGAAAGGAGTGTATACGTGCAAACAACTGTGGAATTACAAAGAGAGAATGATTCTTAAGAACAGAACCACAATATCTCTTATAAATAATACTCAGCATTGTATCTTACATTTACATATTATATACTACGTGAACTACATTTTAATCGTTCTCATAATGTTCTAGAACTAATAAATTTTCAATTTTTAAACTCACTTAGTTAATGGTACTTGGATAATTTATTTAATATTTTCCATCTCAATGAATAATCATTGCATGAAATTACATATTTCCATAATACAAATAGCTAACAATCATAAAAATAATGGAATAAAAATTACTTAAGCAGACTCCATTTAAGTTGCTCTTTTGCGGTTTGTAGAACTTGAGCCACGGTTTGTTCACCAATAGGAATATCATCAGCACGGAGGGCTACTCTTTGACATATAGCGGCTGGATCCGCTTCTAAAATGATTCTGTCAATAAAATATATTAACTTGTTAATAAATACATTTAAAAATCATTACCACTACAATGTAATTATTACATAAATGACAATATAAATTAATAATTATTCATAAATAGCCACTTATGCATGACAAAAATCAAGAAATTATCTTGGTCTCTCATGATATATGCAATATGCAACATATATTTTAACACATTGCAAGGTGAAGCATTCTACAGTCTAGATTTAGCGATAAGGAAAAAGAAAAATAACAATAATAATCAATTAATTGTTCTGATACCTTGCCCTGATACCTTACGAAGACGATTTTTTAGACAATATCTTAATAACAATAATATCGACTTCTCTTCAACATTAATAACAGTGTTTATCGGTAAATCAAAATTTACTAACCCCCCATCGCATATTTCATCCATAGCTAGCATTACGACGTCCATATTGTCCAACAAAATTCGTTTCTCAACATTTTTGCGGAGAATTTGGCTGATAGAATCATAAAGGCAATGAAGTACGGTCATCAGGATTAGCTGAAAATAATTAAAATATTCGAGGAATACATCAGAGGATTGGCAATGCTGTTTATAACTTGATTTTTATTTATTACCTCATTATCATTGCAAGATCCCATCACGTAGAAGAATAGATCCACGTTGCTCTTATAGACACAAGTAAGGCCATCCAACATAATTACTTCCGAGTTAGCCCGATGTGTTTTAGCAAATAAATTTTTTTCAAATGCTTTCTGGTCCTTAACTGTTGGAAAATTTGCTGTATCAAAATACTTGGCCAGTATCCGATTTCCGTCGTTATCCATTATGACCATTCCTTTAACAATGTATAGAGTTGGTTCCTGAAAATATTTTATACGCATATTGAAAACAGAATGATTACATTCAACATTGATCCGTAATTTCATGTTTTTGAAATTTAAAAGTAAATAAGTATGATTTTGTAAACACTTTGACATATGACATACCAGAAGCGAGCTATCCATCTCTATTTCAAAGGTTCTTCGACCAGTGGGTAACACAAATAATGGAAATATTCGAAAAGCTCGTGGACGACTTTAATGGGCTACTATTTTAATACTATCAAGTTGACAACTCCCGATCCCGACAATTGACTGACTTGACAAGAAAAACAAATCTGAAAGTATGTAAATACGAGAACAAGGTGACGTGTTTCACGGGCTAGATCGGCAAGATGTAGCAATTACTATCTACGGGACCCGATTACCGAACGTCACAGGACCCGACGCCCGACTCCAGCTCACTCGACGCAAAACGCCACAGCACAGGACCCGATTATTCCAATCCCATCCCGACGCCCTCCCACCCGACGCTCATCAGCACAAACAATAATACACAAAATGTATTCATCTACTATACAACAAACATCTGAAACACTTGCCAATGCCATGATAAGCATACAAAAATTATGTCGTATTATATCAAATGTTTCTAACAAGTTCGTCTTATAGTTGACATTTTTGGTTTTGGGTGAATTCTGGTAAATTTGAGCCCTGTGTTATAGTCGGGTGTCCTGGCGTCGAAAGTCGGGTCTGTGGCGTCGGGTAATCGGGTCCCGTAGATGACCCAATGATTGAAAGCGCTAATTTTGAGTATTACGAAGTTTGAATTTAAACTTTCAGACTTGAAGTTACAGAGAGTTTTGATTTGAAGTTTCAAAAAAGGTGTGACGATTTTGTCGGTAATGATGGTGTTAATGTAAGTCCAAGAAGGTGCCAAATTATATAGAAACAAACGGCAATCCAAATAGGTAATACAGGATCCTAACAGGATCCCAATTCGCAAGATGACTGGATCAAACGGAACTGGAACCTGCGTCAACAGTGTTGAATATAAGCCATATTTCATCACGATTCAAAAAATGGTCCTTTATGAAACAAGAATGGTATTCAGAATTTACTGACTATGACTGACTATATATTTTAGTTAGTAAAGTCGATCGATTTAAAATGTTATCCCATGTTTATTATTTTAGAAATTTTATTTGGTGGGCTCTAACCAAACAGAATCAAAATTCAGGATACTGAAAATTGACAGGACGGAATCTAAAGAACTAAGTATAGTTGAAGATCAAGCTAGATATACTTCGAAAGAAATGAAAGATCTTCTGTCAACAATAGCTTGCGTAAATAGACCAAAAAATCCTAGTGGCTTGGTTCGT
The DNA here is from genome assembly GCA_019776445.1 of Tomocerus maximus. Classification (NCBI taxonomy): domain Eukaryota; kingdom Metazoa; phylum Arthropoda; class Collembola; order Entomobryomorpha; family Tomoceridae; genus Tomocerus; species Tomocerus maximus. Next base: position 4,673 of record JABASH010004909.1, on the reverse strand, counting down.
ACTGTGTCCGCATTCGGTATACTCGGATTTGTCCGGTTTCTGGAGGGTTACTACATCGTTCTAATAACAAAACGAAGAAAAGTAGCTACTATTGGTCATCATGCTATTTACAAAATCGAAGATACGTCCTGTATTCATATACCAAGTGAAGGCCCATCAAAGAATCCAGACGAAATTAGATATCTTAAACTGTTTCAAAGTATTGACCTATCTAGCAACTTTTATTTTACGTGAGTATGGTACGATTTTGTTTCCTACTATTTTATTTACTTTAAACAGGATAATAATACATCTTTATTTATAACAGGTACAGCTACGACCTAACGAATAGCCTTCAGTACAATTTAACTCGTCCTCATCAAGTTATACCTGGACATAAGGTTTCGATTGCTGATCATCAATCGTAAGTTCTCTGTCACTGACCGATTATTTCAATCAATCGATTTATTAAGTGACCGATTGGGGATTATTTTGATTTGTGAAAATGGAAATATGAAATATCCATTTTGTCTAATATAACAAAATTGTTTAAAACCAGGGGTTGTTACGGAATAAGCAGCCTTGTTAATAGAAAATTCGTCTGGAACGCTTCACTCATCGAAGAAGTGGAGAAAGTACTGCATCCTGATTGGATTCTATATGTCACTCATGGTGTGTTTTTAAAACTATATTATTGTCATATATACCTTAACCTCTTGATTCTTGCCTACTAATTCCATTCTACGCGAATGAATTAAGGACAAGTACTTAGTACATAGTACATATAGGCGCTTTTATGATAATAATTACAGATAATGGTTATATGTATATAATCATATATATATATAATATACCGTATAACTCGATCCAATTGGCTTTGGCTCCCCTCAGTTTGCATGTAATTTATGCACTCTCAATAGTACACCCCCCTCTGGGTTCAACTATTAATTTTTCGCAAAAACTACATGGTTGAAGTTAAAACTATTTGACCATTTTCAATCGAATTGAGCTATCAATGGCCATGAGTATAATACAAGTCAGAACAATTCAGTAGGTATATGTATGTTGATTATGACTGCTGTATTTGGATTATTATACATTGAAATTACATAATACTGTTTTTGTTATTGTAGGCTTTATAGGGCAGTCCAATGTGTGTGTTTATGGAAAACCTATATATCTTACTTTGATTGCTCGAAGATCTGCTTATTATGCTGGTACAAGATTTCTAAAACGTGGTGCTAATTTTCAGGTTCATCTTGCTAATGATAATTCATGTGTACTATTGTTGCTTACTATACTAAAGTTAATATTTGTAAATTCTGTTCCTATTATAGGGTGACGTCGGTAACGAAGTAGAGACTGAGCAAATTGTTTTCGATGCGAGTGTATCGTCATTTAAGCGAGGTAGATTTACTTCATTTGTCCAAATGCGCGGCTCCATACCGGCACACTGGAGCCAAGATATTGCTAAAATGGTACCAAAGCCTCCTATTGGTATCGATCTAGCTGACCCTTTTGCAGAAACTGCGGGTATTGTGTAAAAACTATAATTTTTTTAACGATTTGATTTTGAATTAACATTTTTCTACTAGTTCCATACTATTATTGTTGCAGGTAAACACTTTGGGGATTTGCTTTACCGTTTTGGTAGCCCACTTGTGGTTGTTAATCTAGTCAAAAAAAGAGAAAGAAAGAAACATGAAAGTATTTTAACTGAAGAATACGTGACGGCCATAAAAACTTTAAATCAATTTCTTCCCCCAAAACATAAAATACATTATATAGGATTCGATATGGCCCGAACCAACAAAATGTAAACATCAAAGTTTTTCGCTAATTATTCATGCAACTATCCGTTTTAATTATGACATTTGATTACATTTAGGAAAGAGGAAAATGTAATGTCAAAGCTTGCAAATATTTCTGAAGATGTTTTCCAAAAAACGAATTTCTTTCAAAGTCATAAAAGCTTGCACTCGTGTACCGAATACACTTGTACTGAAGTATATATTATTTAAAATTGATCTGTACTAAGAAATATACCTGTTGTTATTCTCATCCCATTGGATTCTCATTGATTAATTTTGTTATAGGATGATCATGCAATTTGGGGGCGAAAACAAACTGGACTAGTCAGAATAAATTGTGTTGACTGTCTAGACCGTACGAATACTGCGCAGTTTGCACTTGGGAAATGCGGTCTTACTTATCAAGTAATAAACTTCAAAATTAATTTTCGTGCTAAAATCTTGATAAAAATTTCAAAAAAGTTTTTCTTTATCATATAAAAATTTAGCTACGTTCACTTGGAGTTCTAACAGACGACCTGGAACCAGAATTCGAGTCGGATGTCATCAGAATGCTTGAAGAACTTTATGAGGATCACGGTGATACTTTGGCATTGCAGTATGGCGGGTCGCAATTAGTCCACCGGATAAATACCTATAGGAAAACTGCGCCGTGGACATCTCAAGGAAACGATATCATGCAAACATTGTCTCGCTACTACTCCAACACATTTTCAGGTAACAATGTGACGCTATTCTGTATCTCTGTAAAACTGTAATGCTGTGCTATGTGCTACGCTATAAAGTGCAAAAAAAGCTGCCAATGCTTTGCCTTCTTTCGAAACTGAAGTCATTGTTTTCCCTTCCGGAAAACACATCCGTAGTAATTAATACTATAACTATTTTAGATGCGGATAAGCAAAATGCTATAAACTTGTTCCTTGGAGTCTACAAACCATCCAAAGAAATCTGGCCGCTCTGGGGCCTAGAAAATGATTTACATTTGCATCAGATACCAGAAATGCGATTTACTAATAAATCAAAAACCAGGTTACGCCCGTAAGTGTTCTTAATTATATATATCTGTATACCATGTCACTGAAACAAATGATTAAATTTAGTTGCCGTAATTTTTCAGAGTAACTGAGTGGTTTCCTGACAATGTTCTGCGGGCTTTACCTTTTGCTGCGCATGAATTGGAAAAGATTTGTTTATTATTGCCTTGTGAAGACTGGGATGATATTGACTCTTATGCCGATTTCTATCGTCCAAAACTGTTCATTCCGTTATTAGATGTGTTTGCTTACAAAATAAGCCATTCAGTAAGGGATTTCATGCCCAACTTTACAGCTGATTTCAGTCCATTTGTGATCCGCATTCGACCGGGAAAGCGACAAGAAGAAACAAGTAGTAGCAAAAAGGCAGCTAAAGTCATTTCTTTTAAAAATCCTTCAATCATGGGGTTAAGTTCTACTAGTAGTAGCACAAACTCAACAAGGTTAGCACAGTTAATTGTCCATTGTAGTATATGTCTGCTACTGTGTGTTTTGTTAAGGTAATTGTAATTTTATGTATATTTTGCATTTTAAGCTCTGACACAGATTACTCAAGCAGTGAGGAAATGAGTTCCAGTATGGCAAGTTCAAATGTAGGGGCTCAGTCTTCAGGATCCAGGTCCCAACATGGCGATTTAACATTTCCTAAGTTCTTTCAAACGATGAAAGAGTCATATGGAGTTGAATTGAAATCTCCCAGAAAGTCAGATGTCCTACTATATAAGAGGTACATTTTCGGTGTGAACTTGAGTTGCAACCACACTTCAGTTGAAGAAATATCCATTAAATTGTCTAAATGCTATTTAAGCAACAGTCATGCTTTGCCTCAGGGGTTCTGTTTTAACTGTTTTATGGTGCTTTCTTTTATTCATAGATTTGTTCAGTTTCAACATCTTCCGGAGATATCAAGTTCGCCGAAAATGATACAATCTCCCGTCATTCCGCTGAGTGGATTTTCTAAAGATAGTTCATTTAGAGTGACTCCACCAACTGTCTCCAGAGTTAGTCGAAAATTTGTACTTCATCAAAAGTTGACGGATAACGATAACTAATGATTTTTTCCTTTAAACAGGTTTCCAGAGACATTTATAGAAACTATGTACGCCGGGGTTTTGAAGGGGCTACCAAACCAACACCTAGAGATTTAACAACATATTCCCGTTATGTATCGAAATCTGGAAAACCTGGAAAATCATTCTAAAATAGCATCGTTCAAACTGTGTCTTATAGGTAGTTACTCAAAACTAAAAATGGACATGTATATCTGGAATGGGGAGTGGGGAGCTCAGCAACATTATATTATATGTGCCCTAAAACTGTGTTTTAATTAGCAATGATACTAACGAAATATTGTAAAACGGACTATCATTTTTGAATATTTTATTATACACAAGACAACATTCTTTTCAAACAGTGCACGAGACTTTAGTGTAATGTATAGGTAGGAAAGTTAAAGTATTGTGTTTATACAATAATAGTTAGGTATATAATGAATAATGACCTATCTTCCATAGTACCAATTTCCAAACAAAATTCTCATTTCTCACTTTATAATTATCTGTAAGTGTTCAGCGTAGTTACATTACAACTAGTTGCCACTTACAATTGCTTCTGAACTCCATTATGAGTTAGACAAGGTAATGACAATGAGTATAATTTTCGTTTTCTAGATACATAATGTAATGTGGCTATAAAACATATTATAGTCTGCTTATATACATACTTTAGCCTCTTTAGTTATATATATCAAATCTTGTGTCATCGATCACCTTGAAAGGCACCCGTAAAGCTTAGTTTACCTTAACATTCAAAACGAAGAAAATTTTTAATTTTAAATGATTTCACCTAC
>JABASH010004908.1:0-13059 GCA_019776445.1 Tomocerus maximus | reverse complement strand
CTTTTGGCTTTCAAGTATGAAACGTTTTTGGGCTACTTTTTGCTCTTCTTTCGAAAATTCAAGAGTTTTATGGAAAGCATCGTAGTCGCCTTGCCTTGCTTTTTCGAGACTCTTTATCTGAGATTCCAAAATTTCTATTTTCTTTCTATGCACTTTTGGGGCAAGTTGATACTGTATTAGGCGCCCAAGGTAGTAGGTATTACTTTAAGAGTAAACAACAAGTTAACTTTCCTAAAACTGCAATTACCAATCAATAGAATGCGTTATTTTATTGTTTGTAGTTACTAGATTAATGTCTCGTCGGTCTTAGGCAATATTTCACCTTCCAAATATTTAAAATTTATCTGGTTTGTTTGACTAACTGGAGAATGACATTTTGACCATTATTTCCATTATGACCAGTGGCCTGGTCAAAATGCAAAAACCGAAAGGCGAGCCGTAACAGAAGCTCACCCGAGTAATAAGGGCCGTGCACACAGTTTAAGATTAAAAATATCGCCACAGAATTAATAATTTAGTAATTTTCTGCCCCAGAAACATTAATTTAATGATTGTACTGATGACAAAACTAAGAATGCTGACTGTTAAGATGCATAAAATGTCGAAGCAAGTGACAAAGCAAAACGCATAGAAAGTTAAATCGGACAATTTTGATTATCAAAACACATAGAAAGTCAACTCAGATAATTTTGACTATCAAAATGCATAGAAAGTCAAATCACATAATTTTCATTATAGAAATGCATAGAAAGTCCAATCAAATAATTTCGAATATCACAAAATGCATAGAAAGTCAAATCAAATAATTTCGAATATCAAAATGCATATAAAAGTCAAAGCAATCCATCAAAATGTTGCTAAAATGTGTAATGTGTCATTTTCGGTAGAAGCTGTATAAAGTATTTTGAAACTTCACACTACCGAAATGCTAGAAGCACAAAATACTTTTATGCCTATTTATCACTTTGACTATCAAAATGAAGACAAAATGAGCGCGTGGTATCTCAGTAACTACTGTACCGATTTGTACCAAAATCATTAGGGATCGTCACAGGTCCATTAGCAATGTCTTTGCTTAGTTTAGTCAAAATTCTTTAATGCATTCGGGAGTTATCGTGGGAGCGGACGGACGGACTGTGCGATTCTATAGGCTCTCTTCCTAGGGCGAGCTAAAAATGGTCAATTACCTCCTTCCAAGACAACTGTGGACGTGGAGTGGAGTGTAAACGTGTTGGTTTCCTACAAGTCCAGGCAGGCAGCCCAAAATTTCAGATTTCAGTTGCTATATAAATTATTACCTTTCTGGGTAAATGGGTTTAGTGGGTAGTTTATCAAAAACAGTATATAATGATATTATTTACGATGTTATTCAACATAGTTTTATAATATTATAGGACATTCATGCAGCTGGATATGATATTAAAAATATTTTGTAGGTATTCCGGGTATTCCTGCATCGTAAAAGTCGTTCGGTAGTTCGTTCGTAATAGATGAAAGCACACATTCATTCTCTCTTGCCTGTTAAGAATCTGTCTTGGTTTGCTCAACAGCTACTCTTCAATTCGCTGTGTACTGTTTCTAATTTATTTCTTTAGAATCATTTGCCTGTCTCTACATTTATTTACGCCAGGAATCAGGATGGAGGCAAAGGAATATGAAGTAAGTTAATAGCAACTATAACTTATAATTTTATTATTATTATGACTGGGATGCATAATATTTGCTGACATGGTATGATAATAGTAAATGCATTTGTATGTGTTATAGGAAGTCTCCACTGACAGTACTCAGCAGTCTGACTCAGCAGAATCGAAGAGTAAGTTCTTATTTTGATTTAAATCGTCATCCGACCACTACTGCAGTGTAATTTCAAACTTTAAACTAGCGGTTACAAAAACTCTCAAAGTAAACAATATATATAAAACGAACGGCAAGCCGTAACAGAAGCTCGCCCGAGTAAATGGGGCCGTGTACACAGTTTGATGAATCATTTTCACTACTAAAATGCATCGAAAATCAAATCAAGTAATTTTGACTATCAAAGTGCAAAGAAAGTCAAATCAGATAATTTTGACCGTCAAAATGCACATAAAGTCAGAGTAACTAATTTTGACTATTAAAATGCGTAGAAAGTCAAATCAGATAATTTTGACTGTCAAAATGCATATAAAGTAAGAGTAACTAATTTTGACTATTAAAATGCGTAGAAAGCCAAATCAGATAATTTTGACTATCACAATGCATATAAAGTCGATAAATCGGTTATTTTGGTCGAAGCGGTATTTAATATTTCTTTCTATCATGCTAACAACCTATTAGAAGCGCAATTCCAATTTTTCATCCCCATTTTTCACTTTGACTATCAAATTGAAGACAAAGGGAGCGTAAGCTATCTCAGAAACCTGAGGACTGATTTGCACCAAAATCAATAGGGTTCGTCACAGGTCTCTAAGCAACGTTTTTACAAATTGGGTCAAAATCCGTCTTTGCTTTTAAAAGTTATCGTGGGGGCGAACGGACGGACAGTGCGGTCGATATGATCATAATTACATCGATCCATTGGCACTGTAGTCAAGAAAATCTAATAAAGTGAAGGTTTTTTCACAGCAATAAAGCACTAAAAAGGAATTAGAGATTTCAATGATAAGGATCTTAAAGTGTTATAATTATATTGGGCACATCGCTTTACAGGTGGAATGAAAATCGACGAAAAAGCCGTTGCATTTTTAATTACGTCATTGAACGAAGCTTACTTGAAAATGATGATGGAGTTGGAAAGAGAACATGCCGAAAAAGTTAATTTAATCTCGGAGGTTTATAAGAATTGGGTTCCGTCCTTCATTGCTGATTTCATCAGAAAACAAACAAATGCCGACTTAAGTGGGCCGTTTGCAGTGTGTCCAGTGTGCGGTAAATACCGCATGCCGTAAATTGAATTTACGGCAAATTGATTTTTGTTAACGGCATGCCCTAAATTAATTTCTGTTTCTTGTCTTTGTGCCTAGAAGCTATACTAATTACTGCAAAGATGTTTAACGATAACCAATAATATAAACCGTTGGTACACAACAACGTTTATATAAATAGTTAAACATTCATCTGTAGAACTAGAGACTATCTAGTTGTGTTATTAGTATAAGTGTACCTGGTACTTAAACGAAAAATAACTTACAATACAATCTAAAGTGATCGTTTGTTTGATATACTGGCAGGTATGTAATGTTAAAAATCTAAAAATGTGTTTCCTTTCATTTACATACTTAAATATTATACATTGTATGAATAATGTCATTCCAAAACTGTAATTGCAGCAACAAGTGATTTAATTCTTCTAATTGTAACTATAAAATGTTATTTGTATACTATGCCTACAAATGAGGCTTGCCAAATTTTCTGCTCCCAACAAGAGTAGTAGATCCACAAAAAAGTCTTTCAGTCACACTTTCTTCAGTACCTCAAGGTAAAGATACTTAAAATCGAAAAATCTCGACAATCTTTTTTACCTGTTATTTATTGCAGTGGTCAAAGTTGCAAATGTAATAACAATCTCCTTAAGATACTTATATATTATATTCTTCAATGAAAATAAAATTGTTACAGTCTGCTGAAGACGCCTCTTTAAATAGAAGTATTAAAATATATTATGATATCTTCAACAGTAAATATTAAATAAAATATATAAAATATAAGAGTAAATATTGATTCTCACTAATATTTTTAATAAACACTTATTGTTATTCCAACGCAATCAAGATAGCACCTCTGGACCAAGGACTTAGCCATAAGACCAGGCCATACGTTCCATTGGCGTGATTGTTTTTCCAGACGGTCACATACATACTATATAGGCTATATTTAATACATACAGTTAGCCCGTTTTTTTATGAAAATTAATTTCCGTTGTGCAGTGCATTTGGTTTATTTAGTTGTTAACTTCACGTGCTGACTTTCGTGTCCCATAGTAAAATGTGCGTACGTTGAAGGTGTTCTGAGTGAGTCACCTCCTTTTCCGAGAAATTTATCCTAATTAGTCTAAAAGCTAAATAACTCTCGGTAGAAGAAGGGATGATTCTACTATAACATTTTCATGAAAACTAGAATAGTTGTATATTTTAAATTGAAATTTTCCATATGAAACGACAACATATTTATAAATAAATCTAAGATATATTAATATTAATGCGTAAAATTTTTAATGTCACTTCAAAAATTGTAATTTAATCAACAACATTGGATAATAAACAAGTTACACTATCACGTTTGATTGACAATTTAAATGCCAAAAAAAGAATTCCTAGTCAATAACAAATCAACATTGTATGCCATAAATAAAAGTATTTATTATTGAGAACAGTAACAAAAAATATAATCATTTGTAACAGAAGATAGTGTGCTGTAAGGAAAACTTCTGGCATGTAAAATGCCTACTTATTTTAAATAAAATAATATGACTTAGAAAGTCAATAGATCAATTAGGTTTATTTCATTTTCTACTGGGTGTGTGAAGAGATCAGTTGGGATTGGGAATAGGCGAAGTGCTATGCTAGCTCGGTTTAATATCACCTTTGTTTTGCCACCCAGTGAAACTCACAAATACGCTATTACATATTTAGACTAATTTCTTAACACATTTTAAGTGCGAAAACATTAATAAATAGTATCTATTAAAACTTAATGAGTATTTAGTGAGATTATAATATATGGTTGCATATTGAGTCAATATGGACGGAATACGTTCAGGAGGTATTGTTAAACAACTTCGAGATTCATAAAACTAATTTCCCTTAACTTTGCTTTCTATTTCAGCCAGTCTTGCTGAAGACATAAGAAAAATTTGATCAAGTGATTCATGGTTCAAATGCCTCGATTCTTGCCTTGTAGAATGTTTCTCCGGTTTAGAATTGGCATTCTTTGATTTCTGATTAATACAGGGTTTTCGAGCATAAACCGCACTATCTTGCCGTCCAGGGAAATTCTCTGGATTTTGTTTTGCAATGGTGGAATTGACACGTTTCTCAAGTGTAATTAAAAATTGTCTCAAAGAACGTATATCTTGGTGAAATCCCCTATTTTCAAGTTTGCGCCTCTGGTCGTCCTTCTCACACCTTTGTTCAAGAACCTTGATTCGTTCATACAATTTATTCTTGTTTCCCTGGAAAATAAATATATTCATCAATCAGTATAGTCAATATAGTCAATCAGTTTATAGAAGTTTATTTAATAAAATAGAAGGGAGGTATTTGTATTACTAGTAAAAAAAATAATGAGAAAAACTTTCACCTCGTATTGCTGCTGTGTTACAGCATGAACCTCTTTGAATCTTCTATATTCTTTTTCCATGCAACAAAACTTTAGCTCATACTCCTTTATAATATTTTCCTTTCCAGCCAACAGGTTCTACAAATGGTTATTACAACTTGTACGGTTATATTATACAAAACACCTAACAATTGAATAGCAATAACTGCAGAAAGTGCCTAGGATTCTGGGGGGTCTGAGGTCACCTCAAATAATCAGACAATTTCTGCAACATGGCAACTAAGTTACTATTGAATATTACAGTCCCTGCCTAAAAATTGAGGAAAAATTAAATCTAGAACTCTATCGAATTTTGTTATTAGAAGGAACTTTCTTTTTGAAAGCGTAGCTGGTCGAGGTGAACGGGTGTATTTTTAAGCTGGAAAATTTTAGATGTCTACAAATAGCAGGAAATTCGAAAGAAAAGTATAATATAGTAATATATGTATCGTTATTATATAGGTAATATTATTATAAGGATTATCTTTTATTTTTTCAAACTAATTTAGAAATCGTAGTATTCCATAAATTGGCGAATTCTTTTATCAGATAAAACATTTCAGTTAGTTATATCTTGAGTTGTAATTAATTCTGATTTTTGCAATGCGGTGCTATCTGTATTTGGGTGACTTGCCGGAATTTTCAAGGTAATAAATAATGAAGCATTTATAAACTGGAAAAAGAAAATAACCTTAGTGCGTTGCAAATCCAGTTTTGAGCAATCTGGCAGTTTTTCTGTGGCCACTAGGAAGTTAGCTTTCGTTAGCTTTTTTGTAAGGGCTTGTGATCAAAAAAATGATTATTTTAGTTTAACATTCCACTTACTTTTTTCCATTATGGGCTTGGAATAACTTCCTCTTTCAAATAATTCAAGGTCGTCAAAAGTTTGCTTAAGTTCGGCAAGCTCAACTTTTGTTTCTAAATGTTCTTCCTCCAAACTTATCACTTTTTTTAAAAGATCCATCTTTGATTTCATTAATGAATATGACAAAGCTTTGACGTCTCGTATTCTATAAAATATTATATCAATTTTTGCCATTAATGATTAAATATAATATTGTAGTAATACCAGGGAACAATTGTTACACGAAAATAAATTAAAGAAACTGTGCAAAGAAATACTTACTCTTCTGCTGCCTTTTGGCTTTCAAGTATGAAACGTTTTTGGGCTACTTTTTGCTCTTCTTTCGAAAATTCAAGAGTTTTATGGAAAGCATCGGAGTCGCCTTGCCTTGCTTTTTCGAGACTCTTTATCTGAGATTCCAAAATTTCTATTTTCTTTCGTAACACAAAAGGATTATCGTGCTCATGACTGCTAGATTTATCTATGGATTATTATATTACAATAAAACAGTAAATGAGCTGCAAAGTTTTAATCCAAATTAAATCGATAATTACTATATTGTACATACGATAAGCAATTTCGTCTCTAACTTCTCCAATCTTGTTCAACAGGGCTGAAGATTTGGGATTGTTTTGCATTAGAAATCCTACATCCTTCTCAGTTACTCCTCCCAAAAGAAGTGCTGCATTAAATTTTCTAAAGTAATCTTCTTTCTCAAGCTGTATATAGTAAACCAAATATTTTACTTAACACACGTTATGCTTAATTGTTTAAAACTACGATATTTAACAATATCAGAGCAGAATATTCAACAATAAGACATGGTATAGAATATAGAATCATTCAGAATTAAGCATTGGAAATAATGGCATTAAATAATGAATAAATGAACAGGAATAATACCTTAATCAATTCATGCTCTCGAAGTAAAGTTTTATAATTCGCTCTTTCTTGTAAAATACTGCATTTTAAATCCGTTACATCGTTTTGGAGATCAAATAGTTGAGCATCTTTATCCAAAATTTCTTTTCTCATCTTATCTACTTTGTCCATTACTGTCTTGCACCTGATTTAATGAACATAATAATTATACAATGGGTTATAAAAACGGTATATATTCCATGAAAAGCGTTTTACACCAACCATACACCCAAAAACTAATTTTACAATGTGTAATGGCAGATATTCCTGAGCTCAAATGCATTTTAGTGCAAAATACATTAAAATGTAATTAGGAGTAACTCACTCAGTTAGAAACCGCTCAGCCTTGGCCATTTCATGTATTATCGTTTGCAGTTTTGTCGCGTAAAAACAATAAAAGTCAATTGGTGTATTGAAAGCCTTTACCCAGGCTTCTGGATCTAAAACGTCGCTCTCTTCCAGCAATTTTATCAATTTTGAGACGTTGTTATTGTCACGGTATTTTATTTTACTTTTTCTATCATCGCATGAGTTTCTGCCGAAATCACTGCTGCTTTTGGAGGTTGACATTTTGAAAAAGTGAGTATCTATCAGCCTCGGTAATAAATCTTTTAATGCTCCACGTCGATATGAAGTCTATATGACATTTACAGTGACTGAAAACTACATACTTTATCAGAAAAAGGCACAATCGAACAGTTTCATTTTAATTTTAAGCCGTTAAATTCATAAGTTTGAATTTGTACTGTTCTTGTCGAAATTCCGCCAAATCTGGACAAGGTTAACGTCTGCTTCCATGTCCATCACGTGAATGGTGAAGCTCCCCAACTGCCATGGCGTGCCGCCTCCGAAATTACACAAAAGTTTTGTATTCTGCTCGCCGCCGGTTACAAAATTGGCGTCTCAAAGTTAAAGATCGAAATCTATTTGATTAATTCTTCGGTGAAATAATTCAATTTTCAGTAAATCAATTCAGTTTCCTGAAATGGTTGAAGTTAGCCAGAATCCGACGACCCAACCAAAAGGACTTTCTGACAGCCACAAAATGACTTGGCTGGGGGTTCTGTCTGAACCCAAACTGCGTTGGGTATAGAAACCATGAAAATTCTGATCTGCTTCCATTAGTGAACCGTTGCCTTTGCACCTGTGAATCGGTGTATAGCATTTGATGTGCTGGCACTTCCTGGTTTCTTTCAATTAGGTTTTAGATTTCTCTGTGCTTCTTGATTTACGAAATTGTTGTTTGATGAAATTGGTAGCGAATTTTACTTTTTTTCAGCATTACTGCTTAAGAATCGTAAAAGTTATCCGTTCTTATAAGAATAACGTTTTTCCTTCCCCGGGGATTACGGGCACAAAACGGCACCCGATAGAGGAAAGAGGACTTTATGCCTAGAAATGAATGGTGATCATAGATATGAGTGTTATAGAGTATAGAGGAATGAAACTCTGAGAACGAGACTTTCCTAATTAGGGTAATGAGTTGAAAACAGAACCTTTCAGTAGTTTTTAAGATGTACCATTTTTAAGAATCATGGTGAATGGTGATCTCAAAAAATCCCGGAGCTTTGGACATTCGGGTGGAAGACGAAAATTGGTTACAAATGGGAACCCATTTAGCTCAAACTTACAATATTATGGTAATGCCATATAGATTTTATTTAATCTAGGATTAGTGGGTTATTGCCTTTCTGCTTCTGACTAGCTCATTCAGATCACATCATCAGCATTGTTATCGGTTGTTAGCTAAATAGTTGAAGGCATAGTTTAAGATAATCAATGACTGTAGGTACTAATGGTAGTATATTTATATGATTGTAGACACTTTAAATTGCTATGCTAACTACTAGCAATTAGTCGTCTATTATAGTGCAGTGTAGGTAGGTTCTTCTACTTTGCAAATGAACATGACTAACATGAGTACACCTATTAACTATTAATATGTTACATCAATATCAATCCACATATCAATCCAATAATGGCCTTAGAAAACTACTACTAACCATAGCCAACCACCACATTATGTTTTATGATTATCATCTTCACCCAACTCCGATCTACCTGTTCTAATGTTCTGTTCCCTTGCCACCTCCTCGCATTCAGTATACTACACCACCATCAGTATCTACCAAGTATCTACCACCTTGGCAATTATATAGTTCAGAGTTCTCTCGCACAAGTATAATAATATTATAGTCAGTGTCAATCCTGCAAAGTAGAGGCACTGCACGATTATAGTTGCACTCAATTACATGCATCTGCATGTAGTGCACTCATTAAAAGGATTTTCACTTTTTTATACATATATAGTTTTCAGATCTACCAGACTTCAATTAAAAATATCTTTGAAGCATTTAACTATTTATTATAACAATGATAATATTTGGTCTTCTTACTCCTTGGCTGTTTTAAAAATATGCTTATAACAAAAATACTTATTTAATTAGTTATCAATTCCAAAATGCTTTAAAATGCACACAAAACAAGTATATCCGTAAGCATGAAAATGCATGAAAAAACTATGTTGTGTGAAACCAGCAAAAATTCCCTCTTTTCGTGAACAATTGTAATGCGTACTAATTAATGTGATATATATTTTATAATAATGCATCGTAGCTTCAATAATAAAGTAGTTTCGCAATCTTCTTGGTTATGTAATATAATGTAACATTTTGCAGTATAGGTACGCAAAATATATATTGCTCCGTGCTATAATATAGTATCAATTTTTTTAAAACAATACCTATTTACTGGCAAAGATTAAAAGAATATCTACATTTTGGTATATCGTATTGAAGTAAAATATCGGAACCCAATATGTAGCTTTTTAAGTATTTTCTATTTGTGAAAGAATACATGGTAGTTAAACCAATAATGTATATTTCCGCCGGAGTGGAGCAATGCACATGGTAAATGATGAATAAAGAATGGCAACCAATATGAAGGACATAAGACGTCTAATTAATGTAATCGTGGTATAATTTTGGGTTTATGGGCTATTCAATAATTTCCAATTTACCGTATAACTAGTCTCCCCCTCGTATTAGTTCACTCCCCTGAGGTGAACTATTGCCTTTCCAGGTTTACAAGACGCTTGAAAAAAATAATTTACATGGGATTTACAGTTCACCCCTCCCCGGGTGAACTATTAATTTTTCTCATAAAAGCAATAGTGAAACAATAGTTCACCCCGGAGAACTAAATCGTACTATACGGTAGCTGTTAGTACTCCAGAGGAAATTAACTAAACCAAAAAGGGACTTCGATTATCTTTAAACTGCGTTCCATAAATTGGTGCTTCCAAAGGTATTAAATAAATTATACGGCTTACACATAACACTTGTGGTGTCATAGACATGAATACCTACCGCACAACTGCCTAATTGCTTACCCTCTTCTTTCTATGTCCACCAATGCAACTCTAGGTTGGGGTTGGCAAATAAACTTCCCATGACGTCAACTCCAGCAAGGTTTTGAGTAGGAACTAAATGAAGTGGGAAATCTCCCATTTCCTAGTGGGAAAGGTGAAAGAGGCCAAGATGGTGGGAGAATGGGGAAAAAAGAATCGAGAGTGGGAAATGGAACCAACATCCATATTTCCCACTATTTCTCACATTTTGCTTTCCATTTCTCAGTATTTCCCAGTGTCCGACGAAATTTGAATTGGGAATATCATTAACTATGAACTCTAAGTTGGCGTTGTCCAGCACACTTTGCAGTGACTCAACACTGAGTTGGAGTCGATCAGCCATCTTTCACCCAATTTAATTTCACTCAAAATTTAAATTGGATAACCATCTGCCAATTTCAGCTATTTTGAGTGGGAGGATGCCGGACTGTAGTGGTGGTTAGAATTTACAAAATTATATGGTTGATTGGGAATAAATTTAGGTCATAACCTATTGACCCCATTTTCAAAATGCAAAAACACTGGGATTCCGTGATCACATGCACCAAGTTGAACGCGTTAACTTAATCCGTTGAAAAGTTATACTCCCGACGGACGTAAAATATAGACAGACAGAAAAAACAAAGCCATAAAGCAGTTCACTTAATGAACTAATTGCAATAAGGTGCCGCGAAAAGAATTCAATTATTAGGGTAAATAGTGGACAATTTCATGATGTACAATAATGTCGCAGTGACAGAGAAGAAATTATTAACATAGAAAATTACTGCGTAGTCCAACGGCTATTACCACTTGGTATCATTTATAATAATTCTTATCTAAAATATGGGAAAAGATAGCTAATGTTATGGTCAATAGCAGTGATAATAAGCTGCTGCTGGTATCCTAGGGATTAAGTGTATAATAAAATATCTAGCATTGACTGTAGGAGGGTTGGGTATAGATACATAATAAATGCCTTCCTCTAGTTCCTAAGAGAAACAAAAATACACTGTTCCTCTAATAGTATTATGTGCACGAATTGCATTGACCAACTATCAATCAAGTAACACGTCCTCATATAATAATACTGTAAAAATGGATAAGCCCCCAAAGCAAAAACGCGTGTGGACTAATCCCCCATTACGCACTCTTTCCAGACATAGTAATCTTATTATTTGTGTTAGTCATATTGTATTACTTTGTACACTTCATGCCCAATCCGACAGTGCACTACTGTATATTATAATATATCTATGCACAGAAACTGCTGATGCTAATGTTTTATAGGTAATTTAAGATTGCCTTCACAACAAGACAACATTCACTCACAGAAGTAAAAACAAGAACAACAGCCAGGTCAGGTTAGATCAGTGCCGGCCAAGGAAATCCCTCGCCCTCATCTAAAGCTTAAAGCAAGGAGACAGTCAATCTGTGCTAATAAGTACATATAGAACATCAAAAATGATATTTAAAATAAAATATCATTTGCATAATTGTACAGATTGCTATTGATGATATTATTTTCAATTTTACGTTTCTAGTAAATATTATATTTCAAGTTTTTGGCAGATCTTTCGTCTTAAAAATAATTAATTTATGGTGGCCCATCAAATGCGATCTCATCTTAGCTCAACTTTCTAAGACCTGCGATGGGCAGAACCATAACGACTCCCTCTGATAAGGGGTGAGTGCGATTTTGCTCATTTACAATCTAACACTTCTTTTGACCTCTATTTTTATAATCAGCAAACAACTCATAAATAATATTGCCCCTGTCAAAGGTTGTGGAGCAACTAGAGTGACAGGCACAGTCGCACAGACAGACAGGGCAGAATTTACCAGAAAGACTCGTTCCGATCCGCAAAAGCAATGCAATTATTAAAGAGAAATTATTTTGAAGGAAAATGAGAGTGAAAAACTGCTAAATAGTTGCTAATTTGCTAATGATACTAATGGATAAAGAAAATGAATCATTAGTAACTTAGTAATGATGCTTTACGTATACCGTTACATTTACATAGAGAGCTAACTTCGGTCCGGCGATCATTCTTTGCAGGAACCGGGAAAGTTTAAATTACGTAAGAGCGACCCAATTGTACAGCAAATTCTTGGCAAATTCAGAGTGCCGACACGACCACTGGACTTGGACTTCGACCAGTCGAACAGCCCGCAGCCGTATCACCCATCCACAAGTTAATTCAGGACTGACTGCAGAATGAAGATTTCAGTGAGATAAAAGATTTAGACGACGCCGTCCTATTGTTCGAAAATATCCGGAAGCACTGCGAATACCTGCTGAAAAGTGAAAACCAGGAACAGGTGAGTTAAAATTTATTAAAATGCAAAAAATCAGCTGCTGGAGACTACTTTTAGCACCGAATTCCGATTCGTTTCAATTTTTCTTTCAGGTATGACAAATAAATTAATTTTATAAAGTCGTTGTCAGTTGCTAATTTCTCCTAGTACAGATAATCACTAATAGTGGTAGTGAGAACTCCCAACCAGCCATGTTCAGATTTCACGTCATGATCACATGGCTTTAAGCCTCCACTATACCGTTTCTTTCTGCATAGTCGATCATTTCAGTTCACGTCCTGTTTCATAT
>JABASH010004907.1:0-13061 GCA_019776445.1 Tomocerus maximus | reverse complement strand
AATTTACCACAAATAATTCAGAGTAAGCACTGAACAGCTAATAAATATGTAAGATTTTATGCTGAGAGAATACGCTAACACAATACTCAATACATAATCTACACAATATACGTATAAAATTGACAAAACCTCCCTATAAAGTGCGTCAACATTATTTTTCCTTAACTTCAGGAATCTACATGTACAAAGCTTTCCAACGCAGGATTTTGCTACTGGGAGCACATAAATATTGTAATAATAAACCAGAGTACAGAATTTACTTAGCATAAGGTTAGTAAATGTCAACATTGTCAGTACAATTTAGTATTATCCTCAAAACGCGAAAGCTAAATACGTTATCATAATGTCAGTCAGCTTCGTTTGGCTTTTGAAACGAGGTCAGAAGGCATCTCAAATCTCCAGAGTGTCCTTAATAGCTTAAATTGGCTACATCTGATTGTGATGAGCTGCAACTATTTCCTTCTCTAAGAATATTATGTATACAAAGTAAAACAGGTAAAAATGGTTACTAATAAGTTTTCATAGTCTATCTATAGAAAAATTGAGTTTGTAAAATATGTTTTAGGTAGACAATGAAAAAATACGATTAAGCAAAGAACTTTCTCTTTAATTCACTTCTTGTTTGGCAATAGAGGCCAGACAGATTGTAGCATTTACTTATTGTCAGTATGTATGTACTGATTGATAGTTAAAAGATTTTTTGTTAAGGAAAACCAGTAGGTAGGTAGAAACGAATGTACTTTGTACGTGTCTTCTTTAAGAAACTGATAATAGAAGTACCCTTTCATGTAATTATTCAAATGAGATGTTACTTAAACCTTATGATGAGACTGGTAGTCATTTGGAAGAGGATGGGAAACAATGAAATAGTTAGAGCATAAATGTCAGCCGTTGATAATACGTAGCCACATGTAAAGAACCACAGAGAGTCAAGAAGACTAACACCCTATGGCTAATTTGAAGATGAGCTTGCATATTATTTCTATTTACACGTAAATAAATAGAAGAGCCTAGTTAATTGAGTACCGCTATGCCGTGCATGGTACACATTATTATTCTTACGACTTTTCCTAAACACACTAAGTACGTGTCCCCTCCTCGTCTATACAAGTCTTGACGCTAATGCTCCTTCGGTTTAAATCTATTCGCCTAATTTCCCCCACATAATAATACTTGCACTTTAGAGAAAATTGCTCACAGTAGTAAATCAGTTATGTGGGCATCACATCTCCGTAGAGAGATAAGGGAGTGCTTACTAGAGGCATACACCACCATTGTGTAGCAGTAATGCCCTTATTATCATCTTCCCAGAAATCTTTATTCCTTTATTTAGCATACAAGTCAAGTGAATGAGAGCAGGACGGAGGAACTAATCCAATCCTAACCAACTCAAACCGTTCCAAGTTTAGAAAGCGTGCACTCTTGCTGAGTTCCATTCTTTCTTCATTTCATCATCATCATCACTCAATTTGTCACAGTGTGCATTTGGGATCCATTCTACCAAAGACTATATATAAAATCCCGCACTATTATTAAGGAGGAGGCATTTGAACTTTATGTGACTAATTCTTAAAATGCCACATTTACATTAAATTAAGTAAACAAAGCTGCTCAATTAACTCTTTTACCACAAAGAGCTACTTCATAATTAGTAACCAAAACATACATACCACACCGTACCTAACCAAATCAACGACAATGTACTTTCTCACTTTCATCTATATTACCAAGTACCTCAATGAAATTATACTTCGAAATATTTCCAATTGTATCTGCAAGAAAAGAAAGTTTCGTATAATAAACAGTTTGTCCAATGAATGCACTATTAATACTTGTGATATGCCATATTACATCTAGTTACTAGACATTTCGACAGAAAACGGATTAAATAAATCAGTTTACAATTCTAAATTCAACTAAATAACTCGCTAACAAGATACTATAAAAGAAAACGAAAGTATCTTTTTGTGAGTATCTAATGTACATTTAATGAATGCAACAATTTGATGGATAAAGTGGCACATGCATGCATACTTCTGTGCTTATAGACACTTTTTCTCTTTTTTTATATTGATTGACAATGCTGTCAACAGCAGCGAAGGGAATTTCATTTTAACAGTATTGACCAACAGTGGGTAGTGGGTTTGTATACCAGATATCACTTCTTACATGCACAGAATTTGAATAGATGAAATTGAATCTCTTTTAATGCAATGCAAATAGAACAGAGAGCAACCTTTGATTACATTAATGTTGTTTTTACAGAAAATAAAAAGCGAAAAGTAGATTCAAGGTAGAAAAATACGAGTCTGATGGAAGTCAATGAGTTGTGTATTGTCAAAGTACATCTGGCACTAAGTATTTCGTTAAGAATTAGCAAGGTCTGCTCTCAACTCCCTAATCAAACATAAATTATTATACTCAGATAGATATATTTACACTGCATTGTGATGTTTATTATACGCTTCTTACATAGTAAAACTATTGTGTAGCGTCATTTCCCATTCTTTCAATTGAATTCAGAGGAAATTAGCCAAGCCTTACTAACGAAGGAAAGGTCAGCAAGCTAAACCACCTCCCTATGAATTAAAACTGCACACAAGCACACATATGCATTCGTATCTCTGTACACAGCTATTACACTATTATTCTATGTCTACAATAAAGATGAGGTGAGATTACCCACTGGCATACGAATATTTAAAGCACAAACTAACGAACTATGTTTATAGGTAGACTGAGATAGAGGACTTGCTATATACTTAAAGTCAAGTACGAGAACAAACCCTGAAACGAAGCAAAACAAGTCGTTACCATACGTGTATGGAAGAATAAAGAGATTTATCTATGTAGCCAGGGAATTCAATGCAATCAAAATGCGAATGCCAAATCTACCTTCAATTCAATGAACTAGAATTGATAATTGTAATTGCAAGAAATCATTGATCGACAACCTACACAAGTAATGCACTCTATGCACACTATGCAATGTCATAATTACAATTTTGACATTCAAAAGCCATCTTACTCATCTTGCTCTTGCTCTCATCTTGCTCCTAAATGTGTAGATGCACTCATATTTCATGGAAAATCTCAGTTATCCATTTCTACAGCTTTATAGGCAATTAAACGATTAGAGTCCCACAGAGAGAACAAGACATGCATGAAACATTAACGAGAAACTTTTATTACAAACCACACTTAAGATAACGCATAATACAGTAGTTGCAATTAGATAGTAGGCGTGTCTATTTTATTTGCATATAAAATAAGATTTCAACTCTGAATGACGAAACTGGTCATTAATTCTGTTAGGAAATAGAATTGATATATCAACACGCACCTATTTGTACAGAATCTTCAATAGCTACCTAACTTTAAGTATTCAATACTCCTTTACATAAAATGTCACAGAAAATAGTATAGAATTACAGTTAGGGTATTGTAGTTAAGTATACAGGGCTAACTAACCGGATTGTAGTTTGACTGCATAACTATGCGAAACAATTCAGTGCAGAGAAAATGACTGGAACATGCGGCATGCGTATATGTAAGCAATATTATGTTACTATTTGTTCGAGTGGAAGAACAAAACAGCTTTGTTCACATACAATTGTCCGGAATTGTCCACCAACAAGTACAAGATACCTAAAATGGAAGTCACTATACTCTAAATAAAGAAGTCAGTATATATAATTGACACTGCTCTCCATATAGAAATGAATCTAACTGAACTAACAGAACTAATAACCCAACCCTGCATTTAAATGAATCGAAATGTGTGGCACGCAACGAAATCAGACAGACGAACACTTACGAGTACATTGTGTAGTAGGATTCTAATGCCAGCATAAAGTAATGCAGGGACCAACGAAGGCCATTTCCTCCACGTGTAAGTTTAATTACACCAGCTATGCTCTTCTCTCATTGCCAGTTTTTATTTCTAAGTTTGTTTGTCTTCTATTTACTTGTCTTTATGCTTCAAAATCTATCTCCGGCACTTATTGTCGATTTAATTCTATTTCTTTCATGTTCCTGCATTCTAGTTCCTAGAAAGCCTTTTCTCGGTTTCCTTGTGTATTTAGTAGGCTTCCCAATGGCTACGGAAATACTACTACCCTCATTTTACTCATGCCCTCAATTCTAACAATCTGTAAGTATCTACTGCTATTTTGTGTCTTTGGATAAATTGTCAACTAAAATCGAGTATCAGGATCAATAACAACTTAAGACATTTTCTGAAATACTAGCCATGATAACATTAAAATAATTATTTGAACTATCTCGTGTGATATGCATGACCTTCATTAACCCATTATACAAAAGCCTGCCACTACAACATAAATGATTCACATTATGATGAGCAAGTTACATTTGTTATGTTATTAGCTGTAATATAGGTATTAAATATGGATAAAGGTACACAAAGCATTAAAAAATTGCGCTCCACAGCAAGTACCTAACGAAGAAACTCTCAGGTGTAATAGGACATGTTTTATTGATAGAGTTATGGAAAATAGAAAAAATAAAACGTAAACTATAAAATATGAAGGTTAAATATTATTTGCGTTTGTATTACCATACCCATCAATTTAACTGCAACCTCAACCTATAGTGTACATAATCTACCTCGGAAATACACCATTTTCCTCAAAGTTAAAGCTACAGTGCTGAAAAAACTCTATAAAAATTACTACCTCCATTTGTAGGAACACCCGCAATGTCCGTGCCATACTAGATAGTAGTTATTATAGGATTTTGCATTCAGATAAAACTTAAGCAATTTTATTCCTGCCCTTCAATCAGTTTTATATTTGATGGTGTTGTGTGTATAGCTATATCCACCTTGACAAAAGACTAAGGCCTTGCTCTCCTTGTAGCCAGCTTTATTGTTAGACTCAGGTTTTCACATGTTTATGTACAATTAAATAAGAACTATATGCACTTACACATTACATTTAGGTATGTGTGTAATTTTAATTCTGGAAAAGTTCCTATTGTGCAAGATTCAATTCTGCTGTATAAGTTACATAATAATCTCGAGTTCCATTCAAACTAATCAATTCTCCTGCCCACGTGCAGACACACAACTTATACATGCATAGATCACGAAATAGTGTATTCTTGCATAATCATATACCATTTCTCTCAGTTATTATAGTGCTTTGATCCATAATATTTTAGTACCCATCGTTTTGTAGTTGAATGGAAAGCCGAAAGCCTATGAACTTCCAAGGCAATAATAATTATACAAAGTGAGTTGTAAAAACTGCATTTCCCTTTGAAAAGGCGTAAGTAAAATATTATTAACCCATTCTATACATTCATAACTCACGACTGTATTATAAACTCAGTTAATTAAAGTGTATTATTTATGTTCATAGCTTCCAGTAGTAACTTAAGAAGACTAATTAATAAAAAATAACTGCGTAATAGCTCTAGTCGACATATTCAAAGTATACGAACACCCAGCACTAAAGTTTTACTGTGAAATAAGCTTATGGTTACAATTTTAGAATGGTCTGTAAAACTTTTACATGAAAATAAAAGCTGAGTCGACAGTCATATAAATTCCATGAAGGGAAACAATAAGTACATTGCAGTCTCAGACTGTGTGTCCATTAAAATCGTCTGGAGGTAAATAATAAAGAATTAATTATCATTACAGAATAAGTGGCAGCTGGAAAATTATGATTGCACAATTTTCTCAACCTGAGACTGTCCCACTTGCTTTGTTTATGAAATTTTATTTTATTGTTTCCAAGAATCCTTCACTCATTTTTTCAATTGCCATTCATTAAAGCAATAAAAGGTCAAGTTCATTTTTTCATACGTTTATGTCGACAGATAAATGTGCAATGTATAGCTGAACTTCATAGAGATGATAATATAATGTAATTTATTGAAAAATACGCAAACATTATTTAGTATGTATAAGTATGCACGAAGGTGACAACTACCTAGTCAATCTAACACTCGAGCTGTGTGTCTAACATCAGAATAATTTAGCCCACTCTAACACAAGTACATATTAAACTTCGAAATGACATTTTAAAATTCGAGACGCCAATTGCTAAGATGACACATGCAACTTCGCTTCGATTTGACGCAAGGACTTATGTCTCTTGTCAAGCAATTCCTTTAGTGCAATTGGGGTGCATTGAAGTAATGTTGTACATAGATAGTACATTGCACACACTTTAGTTAACAATGTTTTGTGACAAGACTGCTGACTAACTAAGTTTCGACATCTCTATTCCTTCCCCTGTCCTTTCTGTAAACCTTCTACTAATTTCGACAATTTTCTATCATGTAGCAGTCATTGGGGGTAACCCTCTTAGTAAAAAATGAAAAGTTAAGAGTATTGTACTACAGTATCCACGGGATATGAATGCAGACCGATAAGATAGTCGGACATAGCGTAAAAGGGGATAAGCATAAGCAGTCACTTACTACAAAAGACAGAGTTAAATTGCACACGGAGATAGAACATGTTCGTCCAATTCCATGTACCTGGCAACTGGCAACTCTATCGATTTTTTTCAAGGCTCCTTCTCTCTCATTTTGACAATATTGAAAGTAAAGAGTTTGGTCTATAGAGATAAGTATTACTTACAACAAGGTCTTGTTCCTGTCTTCTGAAACTTAAAGCAGTCGCTAACTTTTGAGGAACCTTAATGTTTGCCACCTAAACTTCACACTAATCTTTTAGCGTCTATCTAAACTTTATATATAAACTAATAAGTGCATGGACAAAAGCCAAATTTCGAAAGTCAGCGATGCAGCAGAGATATGTGAACAATACTCAAGTTTGTCATGTTGGGATTAGTTTTTAAGTTGTAGCTAATTACATATTGGTATGTATTTAGGTGGGTAGGAAGGTAAGTACGCTGAAAACGATTTAAGATTAACGAGCAGCAAATAACAAAAATGCTAACACAATTTCCCTGAATTCTGTCTCAGACATTACCTATCTAACAATAACACAAGTATTGTACAAACTTGAGTCTAGTACTTCCTAATTATCTAATAATTTCGTAAAACTTTATTTTTGTTCAAGCAAGAACTGCTGGGATAATGAATAGAGCTTAAGTTTTGAAGTTTCTTCTGACCCTCCAACTTGAGTCAGTCATTTTGTTGGAGTATACTAGGAAGGCCAAAATGAATACAATGAAATGTAATGCGATCAAAGAGATAGATAGTTTGGATTTGTACATTAAATGTCATTCTTCCCGGTAGACCTCCTGTGTATTACCATTGACTCTCTTGTGCTTACCAGGGTATGTTTCCGTTTCCGTATGATCCGATCGTTTATTACACTGCAGCATTAACCGCCTATCTAAACACACTCAAACACTTTTATCCTTACCTCTGATCAGTTCATGGCTCGATATAATACTTCAATTTTATACGTACCGTAACAAAGAACCAAACAAATGCCCTTTCATCTATCTTTTCATGATGTGCTTACTTTTTGATATGATACAGCGATACAGACACTCAGACCTTTAACAGTCCTTAAAAACTTTACATACGATAATGCACAGACATATAATAAATTTCGATACTTACTATTAGTAGTGCAATATGATAGTTTATTCTACATCTACCCCTCTTCCTCATCCTGTCTTATGTATGTAGCTCAGTTCAATGTTCATGCTCTTAACATTCAATAGAATATAACGTTGATTTCTCTTAAGTCTCTGACTGCTCTGCTTTTCACTTTTTCTTACTTCACCACAAAAACATTACTTTATCTAATTAATCCTATTCATTGTCAGTCTCCACTGAAAAGTTTCTTAGTGCTACTGCTTGTATTATTCAATCTGATTTCTCTACGATATCAAGAACAGAAAACACACCTTTTACTACAGGTACTCTATAAATCTTTATAGTTATCGCATGTGAATAATTAACAGTACATAACTTACAATTATCTATCCAACCCCTTAAACACAACACAATAACAACATTTTATCTTTCCATGTTACTAAAACTCCTCAAACGTCTAGCAAATACTATGATACATTCAACTTTGGAAGCAATGCATAATAATATTATCATGCTAATCCACCCATATCATTATTAAGAGACATTATCTTAACGGTAACAGTAGCTTTATTTTATTTACTAGTCTACTCTGTCTTTCTGTGGTAGAACTAGGAAAGGAAAGTTGGTATTTATGTAACCTAGTCTATATAGGTATGCATTTTAATTTACAATCCACCCAACCCATTGCTCCTATGATTTGTCAGTTCAACTTAACAGTTGAAGCAGTATTAAACTTGTATAAAACAGACTTATATATGGCTTCTTTACAGCTCCTGTGTAAGTTCAGCAGGAAACTGTCCTTTCCTATCAGCCCGCATGACATCTCGATATCCTCCCCCTACCATTCCAGAAAATACCGCCGGGTCAACTAGCATGTAATAAAATAAGAGTGGATCTTCTCGCTTTTGTTGTGAACATCCTCTTGTCTTTTATTATCCCTTCTAAAGAGACCTGTACTTTTCCTTCCGAGCAAACAAGTCAGAAAAATTTGATTTACGATTTATGAACGCTTTTATTGTGTATTCTGTCTATTTACATTTCTAATGCACTTCAATCTGCTTATAAAAATAAGTGACCAAATCAACAACTACTACTTCTAATAGTATATTCACCATTACAGTGTGAAGCAATACAGGAAAATTTTATGTTATGTACTAGTTATGAGCACATCAGACTATATATCTGCTAAACTTAACCGGTTTGCGAAGACGCTACTTTATTCCATAGAGCATAGTTTACCTACACCAACTCACTTTTAAGTACTTTCATTTCTTTACTTACGGTTTTAACTTCCACACTGAGTTCCATGCACATTCTATGGTACATTAAGGAAAAATTGTTAGAAATAGACCGCAGCTAGTTCATTGTCACCTATTTAATATTGAATTTATTGCGCATACATATAGCTACTTATATCTATCTTGAGCATTTTGTGACTATTAGATACTGATATATTTACACACTTTTACAGTAAAGCGAAGTTAACTATTTCCTTGTCGGCCACGTTGTCGGGGACAATGACAATAAATTTACCTTTGCATTCATAACCAGAGCATCGGTAGGACCCTGGCTGTGTTGTCAAAGTCAATTCCCTTTTTCCATTATCCAGAAATAATTGATGCGTAGACAGTTCCTATACTAAAGACCTATGTTCTGCAGAGTTATACCAGTTTTACTAGTTAGACAATTCGTGTTTCAGTTGAATTATTTTTATCACGTTTGTGCTGCCTCTAACAAATACTAAAACATGTATTAATGACCTGACTTATGCTACAGGCGACTTCTGGAATACCTTTACTTACCATAATACGGATTTAAAGTAAATGGCTACTCTAAACATACACCTAAGCATGTGTGCCGTGTGCCTTTCAAACAAATCAACCGAAGTATGTAGGCATTGTAAATGTAGGCCAGTACGGTATATTTATCAGAGGAACATTCAAATGCGGAATTGTAAAAGAAAGTCATTATCACATACAACAATGCCTACATTACTGCATTGTATAATTCTTCGGCTACCATGATTAATTTGGACAATATAACTATATCCATTTAGTGCTTAGCAATCGCCGCAGCTGCTATGTTATCGGCAAAGAGTTATTGCGGTTAAATGCTCTATTTACTTTAACTCACATTGTTCCACTACAAGAATTTATTATGAATATTATGCAATTTTTATGCTGAAGATTTCAGTCGGTATTACTCTGACAAATATTTAAGTACACTAATGATCCAACCTAGTAAACTGCACCGAACTCGACTGACAGGTCACTTGTTTCAACACAAATACTCTCCCAACAATTGCCGTGAGAAATGAACAAGTTTAAGGATTGTTTGTGATGGCTATTGCTACTGTAATTTTTTCTATGTCACCGGCAGACAACGTAAATTGAGCCTTTCTATTATTTTGAATCGCCATTTCCTCACTACCTTCCTATACGATTAGCTCCTGAAATAATATATTGCAAGATTAACTGGTGCATACATGTAAACTACTCGCACTTGGCACTTAGCACTAAGAAATTGTATACAATGTGCAATCAATTCCAAGTTCCTTTCCCACAGAAGGGTAGATTACTGTATCTACATGTATCTCGTAGTAATCTCGCTCTAAATATCGGACAGTATAACTGTTGCAGTTAGCATAATATAATCATATTTACATTTCATTTGATATACAATTACCATGTATTAAAGTGATAGTAAATAGTAGTACATGATTAGTGGAACAAACAAATCCTAATTCACAATTTTAAGAGAGCCTAAACTCTATGATTAATCCATCCACGAGTTAGTAATTAATTAGATAGTACTCTACAAAATGTCAGAGTGGTCGATACCATATAATCGTATCTACAGTATTGGCTTCCGGTCAAGAGAGAGTGGATTACTGTAAACTGGACGACAATTCTTACGGTAAATGAGCACACAAGTACCTAGCAGCTCTTCAATTTAATTAAGCATAAACTCGCAGACTAAATGTATTCTTTGTAGCAACTACTTTGTGCAACTAAACAAAAATGTTGTCTCTCTGTACACAATCTTATCGTAAACAGACATAATGACCTCCGCTGAAGATATACATGATTACCACTACACGTTGATTTGTCATACGATATTTCACAACAGAAAATGCTATATTGATTTTAGTTACAGTTGCATGAGGTATTGTGATCTTCTTTCACAAGCACTTAGAATATCTTTGCAATTCACTCATACTGTTCCTAAATCAATTACTTATAGCCTTCACCTGAACTGTAGACTTTTATTTATCTTATCATTTGATTCTGGGTATCACTTTTTCTACCTGAACATAAAACATCCCTAATTCAATATAGATGTTTGTGCCTTACGAAAATTAGATTTCATCAAAAAGGTATTCAGGAGGAAAGCAAAGTTTTGATATCGAATATTATTACTTTTATTCAATACCGTGGAAGTTTCAGTTGTGTGCATACGATAATAAAAAAGCCATACCAAAGAGCAGAGAGGAGTCATATAACTGAGAAACATCTTAATAAATTGAATAATGGTATCATTCTCGTAGTCATGCATGTGAAAAGTATTATTTCAATCGCGGTGTGGCCTACGAAATGGTTATGCTAGGAGTAATAATCTCAGGAAAAAGGTTAATAGCATGAAAAGACATGTATTGAGCATGGCCCCAATTATGTTTTCACTGCACATAATATTGAGGACACGAGGACGGGAAAAACGGATAACTATGAGTACGTACATGTAAATACGCAATTAGAGTGTCTGCTGACAATGTTTACATGAAAAGAAAAGGATTTTATGACGACACTGAGTGATTCACTTAAGGCTTCATTTAAGACCTCAAAATTTGTTCAGACAATTTGCTAGAGCAAGAGTTTGTATTATGCACTTATATAATCAAAGAGTTAAGTTAAGACTGAATATTAGGCAGAACTCGATGCAAACTTAGATGAACATAGTTTATAATGACATATAGTAGTATTTCCCAACAATAACGGAAAATGGGAAGGAAATTGACAACATTAACGGAAGAACGGAACTTGGAAAGCTCTCTTCTAACTCTTCTCCTCAAGTATCAAGGGCGGTTGCATAAAGTACTTCGGAGTAGCTTTGGTAGTATTGAACTATACTTGGAAGGTATTTATCTTTGATGACAATGAAACTTTGTTCCTTATACTGTACAGAATTACTGTCTAGTCGATATATACTTGTACCTACTTACTTCCCTGAAAGAGAATGCGAGACTTGTCGGGAGCAGCTACGGCGAACATAAGTATTTTATCATATCGGGATGCGCGATGCCAACTGAAATGATGATAGTACGAAACGTTCTGTAGGTATGCGAAAGGAAATACTAGAAAGAAGTAAAATACCAAGAAGAAAACATGTAGCAGAAAGTTCTCGGGAAATTCCCATTAGTTGCCGCTCCGTTGGCGGTGAATTTATGCAAACGGATTGTTTGCCTTTCTCTCTGACTTTCCTATCTAGTCAACCTACGGGCTCTATATACTCCTATTATTTTACTTTTTGATCAAAGTAAATATTCAATCGTTTCAACAGAAATTACTGGAACATTGACATTGCTAAAGCACTATTACATAATATATGCACTTTAACAACAAAATCTACTCTAGCCTTTTAAAGTTTTCAAGTACTAAACAGTTAATTGTTTTGCAAACATTGCAATTTATTCTTTCATAATATGAAGTACATCTATTTGCCATTTGAGTAATTGAAAACTTGCATTGCGCAAAGAAAAATTCGTTTTGGATATACATCGACCTCCACGTAGCTAATAAATAAATACTAAATACTCACGATAAGTGCTAAGCATCGCTTCTGGTATTGCATGAGAAAATTCCATAATGTTATTAGCAATGTATCTGCCATATTATACATTGTTGTAGAATTGTAGAACACTAGAAATGCCTACTCCAGAAAGTTCTATGGACTAGGCTTAAGGTAAATCTCAAGAAATTCCTAGAGAATTGTAAACTCAGAAAAAGTTGGCTGAGCTATCTACAAGCTTCACTTACTCAAGTCCAGGAACTTTAAAATTAGGTAGCAGTAACTGGAAATTCTATTTGCCAGGACTATTTTCCAATGAATTACACAATCACATGAAGGGACTGGATTCTAACTTACATATCTTCTACAGGCGTAAGCATAATAAAATTTGGAATTTCCACGAGTTTTGAGTTGGATTTAACT
This sequence comes from Tomocerus maximus, assembly GCA_019776445.1. Lineage (NCBI taxonomy): Eukaryota > Metazoa > Arthropoda > Collembola > Entomobryomorpha > Tomoceridae > Tomocerus > Tomocerus maximus. Next base: position 302 of record JABASH010004907.1, on the reverse strand, counting down.
AAAATTTAATGAGCATAAAAAAGTTTTTCGATAAAGTCGAGCATTGAAAATTCATTTTAGATATTCATGAACCTATAACATTGCAAACAACATGAGAGGACTGTATAATAAATGAGAAATACATGGCCATTCTCGAGTCTAACGCATTAATTGTTTCTCATGTCTAAAATATGAAACATGCAAAAACCATCAAGCATTTAACATACAAGCAATGAAGATAAAGAAAATACAGGAAAATGTATCTTACCTCCAGTGCCAAGGACCTTCAGGAGCTCAAAGTTGGACATATCAACTCGTCCCTT
>JABASH010004906.1:0-13061 GCA_019776445.1 Tomocerus maximus | reverse complement strand
TAACTCTATGATAGAAACAATGTACTCTGAACACACTCGGTAGAAGAAAATTAACATTTTGATAAGTAAAGGTAAAGCTATTTTGTAAATTTAATTAAACCGGCGATTTTCTCCCAAATTAATTTTAGGGAAATGAAAATATTCATTTATTCCCAAATAAAATTGTGATTCAGATAGAGATCAGCGTATATTTATATTCCGCATTATGTGAGTCTGTCATGTTTCACTGTTTAGTAGAGATAAAAATATACTTTCATTTACTGTTGTATGCAATTAATTATGGCTATCACATTTACGTATCAATTGTTTGTTTACGCAGAAAATGAATGTAGAGTGTGGTGTGGATAATTATTCGTAAAACTACTTACCTAACTTAAAGTAGATTAAAGATATACCAGATTTAGTACCTTAACATTTACCTTTAATTACAATAGCTAGACGTTGTAATTGTCAGTACAAAAATCGGCACGGTTATTTTAGTAAATTTTAAATGTATTTCCCTGACGCAGTTTTTATCTAAGTTTATGCTCAGGAATGCCTAATTTTAGTTAAAATTACATCTCTAGCTGCAAACTATGCTACTAGAGAAAGTGTTTTGACATTTCTGAATATTTAGTAGGACTGTCAGGGCATTCCAAAAACGTTGCTTTGGAAATGTAATGTTTTTGGCAATTGAACGATGTCATATCTGCAATGTAAGATATGATGAAAATCGTAAAGTATTTCTGCTGTGTAGGAGGGAGCTAAGTATATTTTAACGAGTGAAACTGTTTGTTGTATTTAATTTGACTTGGCTACTAATAAATAAATTCATAACAAGAGAGTCGAGAGCAGCACACAAATTCATAAAACGAAATAAGTACCTAAGTAGGCAAATGCAGTTATCTGACAGAACATGCTAAGCCGGCCTTTAACTGAAATGAACTGTTATTTAACAAGCAGTTATCTATTTACTTACAGCACACATAACACAAGAAAGGAAATCAGCGAGTCTTGTCTACACTCTGCATCTATGCTCAAATGCATACGTTTCTCGTTTTCGAAATTGATTGCATATCTCACGTACTCTTTATAGGTAGGTACTGCGAAATATTGTTTAGTTTCGTTAATTTTACTTCGCTATCCCCTCAGACTCTACTGAGATGTAAGCTCTTGCAAGCTAAACACACAATCACAATTTATACTCTATATATGCAACATTTATTAGCCAAATTTAATGCTGTAACATTTATGTAATAGTGTGTCTGATTCGATCTTGTGGTAAAGATTACAGAAATGAACTTAATAAAAATATTCTAACCTGGCTTAGGTACTACGTACTATGGTTGGTTTCGGTTGTTGTGATTAGACATTATTAAAGGTTGCTCTCTGCTTGAACTTTATAATCTGTACATACACTCGATACGGATATCCCTAATGTGACTAACGTTCCTATGGGGAATGCACTAGCACAACGTATACATTAATTACATTTGTGGTCAACAGGTAAACCCATTTAGTATTTTAGAAATGTTTCTCTACTCTGTAGTATACATTATACCTTTCATGAAAATTCGTAGCAATAATTAATTCTTCAATAAAAATCAGTTTTATTGCAAAGAAAGTAATAAAATTAAACGTTAATTTTAATTTTAAGTTCTGCTAAATAAATAAGTCCAAATAACAGTTTAAACAAGTTTTATGTATTTATGTATACAAAAATACCAAAGTTTGTTAAAGTGTACTAGTAGATATTTGAAGACAAAGCTTTGAAAACGGACAGAAGAGTCCATTTACGAGGGAATGTGCATATGTGGAGTAGAAAGAGATGAAGTCAACAAATAATACGAAATTTTGTGGAACTACAGAAAAAGGAATCGCATAAGTGGGTACTCTAAACAACAAATATTTTTATGTCGGTAACCCAAACACACTGTCTTGGTGCAGTACTTAATATGCTTCGTAAACTGCACTTACAATGGTGTTCACAGAGACTGACTCACATCAATATCAGATAATTAATCATCTAGTTACTTCACCCACGTTCTCCTCAACAGACCGTATTATTTTATTTTGCTGAAACTGCAATGTAAAAACGCTTAATGTGCAATTAGTAATAATTGTTACATCCGTAGTGGTTTACTATAATAAATGTAATAATATATATCATGGCATGCAGGAGGCAGTCAAATGTAGATCTGTCTGTGTGTTCCATATCAGACTTTGCTCTATCCTTGTTTTTCGTAAACATAGTTAGGCACTTAAGATTTACAAATACTTTATCTACTATTTAGTTACTGATTATTTTTGCATTACAAGTCAGTACTTGAACACAACGTATTATTGCTATACATATTGTTTTATGCATTCATCCACACAGCCAACTATACCTGTCTAAGGTATAGTTAGTAAATCCCTAGAGGTATGTACAAAAACAGCTTTAAATCCCCTGTATGACTATGTCGTACATTTTTGTAAGCCACGAATGCCCATTTTGCTCAGGATGCACATGTACGTACATATTATTGTATTCTAAACCACGTTTTTAAACTTCACTTGCAGATATATATACTTAAGAGAGTTATACATTATTGCAATTCTTTACATTTACAACGTCCGTTGGGATAAAAATGCAGTAATAGTATATGTATGATAGTGCAGATTTCATCAGTTCGCTCTGAGTTTTATAATATATCATTATCATTTCAGATAGGGTTCTGCATCTACGTATACCCATAGTTGAGTTTGCGTATATAGAAAAGAATTCAGGCCTATGATATACGGATATTATTATATAGCTCTAAAACAGTTCTGTTCTGCTCTAGCTAAACCAACTGACGGTATTAGACATTGGTCTTATGTTAGTTAGCATTTGGCTAATTGCATTGAAAGGGTAAGACAAACAGTAGACTCGACTCTGGACTGGGTTTCTGAATGAATGGATTGATACATATTATGTGTACACTGTACACGTCAACACAAGACGAATTGTGGAGGAGAGTTAATGGGAATTCTGTGTCTGTTCAAATCAAACTTCAAAAAGTGATCTATCTCTACTCCGTTTTTCATCGCCGACTAGAAAGTTTCGCTCGATTCTTATGTTCTTAGTTAACCATTTATTTAAATAAACTGCGAAATTCCATTTCCTCTATTCCCAGTAATCATTAACATTTGTGTAGGCACAATGTGCCGCAGTCCAAGCCACTGCTCTGTGCGGATTCCTATTTTCTGAAATACATTTTTGGTTCTAGCAAATAAATAGTTGAGGGAGATACTAAAGACGGCTAAAGAGCCACCGGAGTCTCACTCGCTCATCAGTCAGTTAAAGAGCTGCGAACTCGTCTCAATTCATTTCCTGGGGTATCAACGGGTTAACCCGCAATTGCCATTTGTCGTGACTGTTGCAAGTATGGCATTCCACGTTGTCTGTGAGTGAACGTTTCGACTGCTGCACTGGATTAAGGCAGATTTGGAGTTGAAGAAGAGCAAGTGGCAGTGTCAGCAGATAGAAGTGCAGTTACCTAATCTATAATTTGTGTCATGAGGACGTGCAGTTGACAGGCAGGAAGCTTAAAAATTGTCAGATGTTGGTGACAGATACATAAGGCAATTTGTTTGCGTGAGTTCGTATCTCTTGCGATGAGTTCTCTTGACTCTAATCACCAATACTGTTACACAAGTGAATCCAAACCAAACGAGGAGGAAAAATGCAGATTCAACCAAAACCTTTGATTTTTTGTTAACATTTATATTGCCGAGTTCAGTCGACAGAGGATTTTGAAGGTCAAAGCAGCAGACAGATTTCAAAGCCACTCTCCAGCCGTTTCTTTCATAAATTTGAAATTATCCGTAACATTCGGTGGAAATGCTTCTGAGAAGGGTGCGTTCACATGCCACTAGTATATGCTAAGAATACTCCCTCAATGCTACTATTCACTGTTGGTCTCACTCACCATTAAGAATACTAATATAAGAATTAACACCCACAACTAGAAACGATAAGAATAGTGCATTTCACAAAATTCTAGTAATTGTCCAACCAAGATCTTGGCGATAAGTTAGATAGTATGCGAATAGGTATGAGATAGCCATTAAAAGCACCTAAATTACGGATAGAAGCGTAGACAGAGTCAAAAGATTATTAAATTGCAATGGCTGATCCTGTAAGATGTTTGTATGCTGAAATAAATATCTATGGACTTAGCCGTAGCAGTCATTCAACGACTCTCATTAAAGGTGCTTCTCTCCTCTTAAACCTCTAATAACCAGTGGAATCACATAGTGCAATGACAAAGGTGATGAAATGCAATTTGTTCACATGACAAAAAAATTGTGGTTTGTTTGGTCTTCTGTGGTCCATTATCTCGTATTTCTCTTTGATTCTCTAGGCTTACTTTTGAGATGTAATGAAATATTTAGTCGTCACGTCATTATTGAAATCCATTCCGCTATTCCGTATTCCAATTACTTTTACATTACACTGCAGTCGACAATTGTCCGTGACATTGAGATTAGACAAGGCTCTTTGCTTTACTTAACTATAGCTTTAGTATTCTTTTCTTGCAAGTACGTACTATTATGTTCTGTTTTGTAATTTCATGTTCTACATAAGTACCAGGATGATTTCCATATCTTATTATAATGCACCAACCTAACCAGAAGAGGTGGAAATTGCGAACTAAAAATAATATCCGTCCTTTACTACATAGATGACTTTACTCAAATAATTCCAAGAGGAAAATTCTGCCTTCGTAAACATGCATTGCCTAATTTAAAAACCAAATTTCGAACTCATACTAGATGAAATGAGACACCGTATTAGCTTTCCATCAGTATAATTTAACCATAATATGTCTATTAAATATCTATTTGCTTTATAACTCTGCAACCGTTTAAGAATACGTTTTTTAGCTGTGCAAGTATTTAATGTGGGAGTAGCTATGTTCCATTCAAAGGTCAGAATTGCAACATCTACCAAGTTTTATTAATTTCCAAACACACATTTTGGTTCAGCAATTTCTCAACTTAGCAGACACTAATGATGTTGTGACAAGTTTGCTTCCGTAATAAAGTATGGTATATCATGTTAAAATGTCCTTTAAATTTTCATTTCTGAAAAAAATATTTCTCATCCCTGGCCTTAATATTATGCTCTCATGAAATTGTTGCATATTTATGAAGAAGGCTTGTGCATGAGTAATGAGGCAGGTAGTGCTATTGCAATACTGCATCAGTAAATGTGGCACTCAGGAGTGCAACGGTGGAAATGGAGATTGATTGTAACTACTATAGATAGATGCAGATGAATATTCAGTGGTGGCCAGTTGGTTTGTAGAAATGCTTAAGGTTGCATTTTGTGTAATTTTGGGTGTAAATATGAATAAATATTTTTCTAACGACGCATTTTGTTAATGTTTCAGCAAATCTCTCGTAACCGAGGGAGTGGAAGGATGTCGGGCTCAGGAGGAGGAGGAGGCGAGAGCGGCAGTCTGCAGAGTCACACGATGACGAGCAGTCTGAGCAACAGTCTGACAATCAGTCACAAAGAGTCCCTGCCAATGAAAGCCTCGGCCACCACATCCACCGACTCCATCAACAACGTCAACAGACATCCTCTGAGTTGTTCCATCTGCCTCGACAAATACAAGAACCCTAAGGTCAGTCTCTTTTACCCAAATAACATAAATTCATGAATCCTCCATGTCCGTCTTTTACTGCTCAGCTGTACACGGTACAAACTGACTCCTATATGGACGGTTTTGCGTCACCAAGTTTAAAGTGCTAAATGTTCGACTATCCTTTTAAATATTACAGTAACATTCATACTGCATACAAAGAGGTGGGCGGATGCGTGTCAAAATTTATGGAATTTATAAAACTTGTTACATTTATAAATCTCACCAAAACCTTATCATCGTTATTATATTCCACAAGTATCAAGTTGATACTTGTGGATACTTGATACTATCAACACAGACAACTTGTACAAGATTTTATAATTTATTTCATAAAAATTATAAGATAAAATATAAATTTTATGAATTTTTGTGCACCCAAATCCCAATCGTTCACTGTGTCTGTATGACTGATTATAAATGGAGGCAGTATGCAATTAGGACAGTTAGTTGTGTATGCATCATAAATATGCATGAGTGAGTAGGAGGTGATCGATGATACTAATTGAGGTATCTGTACAAGTGGACACTTGTAATTGCAACTACTGTAGATTGCAAGTTGTAAACTGTAGAAGTAGACATTTTGGCGGCGCTTAAATTATATTGCAGGCTAATCTTGAAATGCAATATGCATGTCTGTAGTATACTAATGTACAGATTTATCATGTCATGGTTATTGTACTTATTAAAACTTGAATTTTGTAAATGCTTTATATATTTCTCCATTGAGAATACAAACATGACTGAAATAAATGCAACAGTACAGATAATAAACCAAACATTATCTTACCTTATTTATTTTAATTACCTACGCAATTTTTAAATGCCGGCATTTTTTGCTGATAGTTACATTTGACTACCCAGTCACTTGATTTCCTGATAAAAGAAACACAATTATACACTTAAATACATCTATTTATTATTTAATATTTAATGTTTATCTAAATGTGTAAGGTGTGTGCACATCGAAGTAATTCTACTTTGAATCCAGTTTAACTCTAACAAAAGATACTCTTCGCTCAAGTTAGCAATTTAAAATTCTCATTGACAAGACAATGAAATTGAATAAGAGAAGATACATTTAATTGATTGGGGTACATTTTTAGTTTGTGAACATAATATAACATAGGTGTATGACTAAGTAGTTGATAATTTAAGGATCTTTGTGAACCACTGTGACTTTAGAAATGTACTAAGCATCCATTAAACACACAACTTTCCTTTCAACTACCTATTTGCAAATTGTTTCTAAATCACCAATATATACCATGTTCATGAGTCATGATTCATGACAATGAAGTTTCATCCGAATCTACAAATGCTTCAAATCTACAAATACAAATAAATTCTAAATTTTATAAAATGCTATAAATTGCCATTTTAATCGCAAAAGAGATTAATTTTGAGATTCTGTTAATTAACCATATATCATATATACCGAGTTATGCGATGCTTTCAACTTTGAAAAATCCGTGTTGTAGGTCGCTGTTGGAATTTTAGCAAAGTGGCATTCAATCTTACATCGAAGTTATGTAGAAATTGTAAATTTGCATTTTAAAACATTATCAAACTAAATTATTTAGAAAAAATACGAGGAAACTGAAATCAATGGTAAATTTTCTGCTTGCTCAATTTTAGTTAACTGCATGGGCATAAATTTTTCAAGTTTCGGGTACCGTTTCAGGTACCTAGCTCAAGGTTACTGTAACTATTTCATCCAAATTATATTTATTTAAGTGTTTATTGATTTCATACAAATACATAATAAAATAGGCTTGAAAATATACAAATGAATTAATAAAAGGAACTCAAATTCTGTGTAGAAAAAATGCTTTGACTTTAACTTTGAACATTCAATATAATTAGCTCTCGCACATTTTTATGCCTATTGGTGTCTTGCAACTCAAGACTTACCGGAAAGACATTAAAGTGTAAACTATTGTTTCTCATTTTCTTTTTAAGTTACTAATCCAATTAATTGTTGTCTTGTAAATTGTAAATACTCATGTAATTAAATATCAGTTAACATTGCTTTGTTTGTAAACAATTTCCATATCCATAGAACATTTCACTTACAAGTTAAAAACTTGAAAGTTGGAGTGAATTGAACTCATTCTTCAAGTCACTACACTACATAAGGTTAAGTACACTTAACTTGCTACCTTTCTGATGAACATTTTAAATGCCACATATTCAGTTACCTATATTTGTAATAGTAAGCAGATACATTTTTGTAGAGTAGAGGTACCTCGATAATGTTGTTTATTATACATGCCGAATGCCATGCCAGACAACCTGTTTATCCGTTTTATTTATTCTGTTGGTATTTACTCAACAAACGGTAAACTTGTCAATCTTCTCTTGCCCTGTCTTATTATTATCTATCATAATAATACTGGTAATATTATTTGTGTAAATGATTAGCGGCTAATAAACAAGGGAAGTGTGGCAAAGTGTCAGTTTCATTTATGTTACTTTATTATGTCTTTGTATTTGTGCAAGCATTACTAATCAATGTTTGCCCTCTTTTCAGAGGTTAATAGGTCTTTGTGTAGATAGCAATTGGATGAGGACGCTGTGCATATTAAAAAAGTTGCCTAGATATTGTCAGGTAGTAAATTATCTCCATTTTCCAAGTAAATTGTGAATACATATCAATGAATTTGCATGCAATTTCTTTTTCAGAATGTTTTTTTACAATTTTGACGGGATAAAATTTCGATGAATTTACTTGACCATAGGGTAGGATATTGACTGGGATTTCTAACAACATTAGTTAGGCTCAATTAATGCTAAATAGTGCCTATTAACGTTTAAAAAGCGATTGATATCATAAATTTGAAAAAAGTGTAGGAAAGTATGGAAACGGGCTAGTTCTCTGACAATGCGCAGTAAATACCTGAACTAACAATCAACTCTTACAAAGATTGCAAACAATAAAAGTTGCAATGGAACCTAACTTTGCTATCTCTTTTGCTACTATAGCCACTTAGAATTAGAAATGCTCTTCAGTTTCGACTTTGACGAGTACCAGTTGGATAGGTACTTTTTATGTATCAATTTCACTATTGAATTGTTTGTACTAGAAAGACGCGTTCATGAAGTTTCGCATAAGTATATTGACAGTTCTGTAGTACCTTTTATAAAATAGACACTTTCTGCAACCTGAAATAATAAGTAGTTGGTCTGGATTTTCTGTCATTCATTTTTTATTAATTATCTGCTTACTAAAGTTGGTAGCAGTCAGCACGTACTTCCCAAGCATCTACTTATTCAAGATTCAAGTTTGTTGCTCACATCTACTGATTTAATTATATTGATTAAACGTATCTAGAGGTACTGTTAACCAATTATTTCCTTGCCCCTTCCGCTTCAATTATTTTCCTCCACACTCATTAGATTCTGCACAAACAACAAATTTGACAGGCCATTAGCGTTTAATTAACGCTGTCACGCACCGTTCTTTACTCAGAATTTGAGTGAAATAATTGTAATTTTAGTACTGAATATTAACCCCCACATTTTGATCTTTAAAAACATATTTTGCATGCATTTTATATTTGCTAGTCATTGTTTTGTTTTTAAAAAGTATTTATTAGTTATTGAAATACAAGGAACATGTACTTCAAGTTTCATTTTTCTGCTCTCTTTAAATATTATTTTATTCGCTGCGGTGTGGCTAACCGGGCGTGGTGTGGCATGAGCCCGGCGTCCTTATGCAAATAAACGGGAATTGATAGAAATGCAATTAATGAGTTATGGTATGAGATCTCGTGCAATTCAGGGCGAGTGTAACCGCCCATTTATATATTTCGTGCACGTCTCCCACCAGCAGCCGGCATCCCTCGTTCAAATAATCTCCTGCTCACACCGTCCTTATGAGTATATCTTCTTTACCAATGCAAATTCACACAAAAAGAACTGAGTGCAGTGCTATTTAATTTATTGCAAATAGGGCTTGTTATTGAATTTGGAGTTTATATACTGCCTTTACAAATACTTATCAAAGTCAAACAGCAATAAAGAATGCCGATCCTCTCTTGTGTACTTTGGGATACAGTTCGGATTGGATGAATGCCAACCAAATGTCAATTGCAATGCCAGATAGTGTTAACTATGATAAAATATCTCTGTTGTAGGTATTCCCTGTCAAACTTTGAAGCTAGTTTCCACTTTCTATTAGGCATGCAACTGATTCACATAAAATCATACTCCCTGCGAAGTTTCAATAGAAAATGGTCAAATGACAGATCTATTAAATCGCCAAACTTACAATGTAATTTTTAATATTATTGCAAACAAAGTTCGACAAATCATTCCTAATATCCTGAAAACTAAATTGAATTGATTCGTAGGTAACCAAATTATAAACACGCATTTTCATTTTACATAATTGCAGAGAAATATGATTTAAAATGTATTTCTTCCAAAAATTATGCATGCGTATCCCAAATTCATGTTCTAACATTCAAAGTGAGAAATAATTTGATCAATGATACAATAAAGTAAACAGATTAAATATCGATGGCTCACCTTCCCATTCTATTGATTGTAACCCCAAACCTTCTCATTTGAAAACTTCAACTAACGTCATCCAATATTACGACGTATCTTGTTGAATTCTGCAGATGAGAAAATTTAGACATAGTTGTGACGATGAAAGAGCAGGAATGGACCGTTACGGTAAAGCATGGTTATTTAAGTGCAAATAATAAATGCCTGACCTTTAGCTAGGATGTTGAACTACTAAAATTACTTTCATGAAATCTGTCCGTGTGTAACACAAGTTTTCTTTTGTTATATTTCTTCAGTAATGCTTTTGATCTGTGTCTGTCCCTGATCTGTTCTGTTATCTGCAACATTCGACTAGTCTCAGCTCTGCAGTATTTATGTTTGTTACTCCGTCCTTTCTCTCTAACAAACAAATTCCATTAAATAGGGGCAGAGAGGAATGGTCCATGGAGTAGTCAGGAGTACAAAGAGGGCATTCTGCCAAACGAAGCTCTAAAAATCCATTTCTCTCTCCAGATATCGCATTTGGTGTATCTGCTAGCTTTATTGCTGCAAATGTAGAGCCATGGAGAAGAAGGGCTGAGCCATAGAGAAGTGACGGTTAAAATATTTCATGACAAGTTCATAGCCATTACTTTTGTCGAGGGACGCAACCCATCCTTATATTTCACAGAGCATGGTCATGCACACTTTCAAGATTTACGGTAGGCACTTGGTCACCGTGTGCTTCCTCTCCCTTGCAAAATTGTTAATCCTCAATTTCAGAGTTCGGCGGAAGTAAAAAGGCAATAAAATTTAATAGCAAAAGACAAAAGAGCAGTAACAATACAATGTAATGAGTAATGTATGCGCATTTACGTGTTCAGCTTCCATTAAAGCAACAATCCATCTCATAGCTATTCAAATCGATGTTAATTAGACAGGAGTGGAAGGAATTCCTGCCGAGTGGAACGAAATAATTTAGGAAGTTGTTAAACTATTTTTATTTTGCTAAATCAACATTTCCATATAGTATTGGCGAATGCTCTGTCATGTAAAATGGAGTATTACCTTCCTAAAATATATTTTGAAATACATTTACAAAACTTTTATGGCACTCTTTTAGTATTTACAAAGTACAAAGTGTTAAATTAGATATGCACATAAATATTGCGCAGAATTGTAAATTTATGTCAAGAATACAAATTAAGAGTACCTACAACAAATTACTTCATTTATGGCATTTCCGAATTATGAACAAGCCATGTTTATGATGAATTAAAATTAGCAGGTTGTTCACTGTCTACAAAATTATGTTTCGTTGAACTAATTATCGAAGTACAAATGTTTTACTAATGAAAAGTGGAAAATGTAATTCTCGATAATCAAAACATTTTAGCCGCAATTTATTTTACTTCTAGCTAACGAATACTAAGCTACACAAACACACAGTAATATTTAAGAAAGTAGAAAATATATTAGTATATTGGTTGTAGGTCAATATTTCGAAAGCCATTTGATCGAATGGGCTTAAAAACCTAATCTAATATAACTAAACATACCTATCCGTGTGTCGAACAAATGGCATTCGATATATTGACCTAACACCAGTATATTGTGTTCTACAAATAACAAATCAACTCTTCAAATGTCAACAACATTTACAAATGATTAGGTAGTTTTGTTCTAAGAAGTAAGGTTTAATTACAAATTTTGTTTTAATTTTCCTCTTACACAAGAAATGGAAATATCATTGCATTATAAAATTTAAATAATCAATAAATAAAACTTTTTCATTTAGAGGTTGGGTAGGAACAACTAGACATACATACTCTAATAGAAAATATTTAGAGGAATAAAGTAATACAATATAGTGAACATGTTACTTACTAGATAGATTTATTATAGTCGCTTCGCCCCTAATTTTATTCATTGCGTCATTTTACTTTATTAGGTAATTACAGGTAGGTACTTATCATAATATTAGGCACAAAAAAGCATAGAGTTAAAGTACCTCCATGCAAAATGCTATGTATAGTGTCTCATGACAAACTGTGTAGAGTTACCTTAATTTACAGTCAGATATTCAAAAATTATGCAGAAAATAGGAACTACACGAATCATAAAATAATTTATTTTTATTTAGCATAAACATGTTTTGTTACGAAAACGCTATTATTATAACAATGTTTAAGCATGAAGCGTGCGAAGAGCTGTAGATATTATATTTATTAAACGGGTAAACAAGTCTTTCTAGGATGCTGTTGTCTTAGTGGAGATTTTGCAGATGTTTCACATGAAAGTAAATATTATGATTGGACGAATAGATGGGGGCAGGTCGCTGCATGAATAATTCCTTCGCAAATGAGAGCACCTTGCGGCAGTATAAATAATTATGATTAGCTTCATAACTCGTAGTATACTTTATTATTAAGTGTTTTGTATAGATAATGGAATAAATTTCATGCAGTCGATCAGTTATATGCATATCCATTATAGATGTCTAATGATATTACAATCTTTAGATATTTGCATATACATTCCCTCAATAATAAATAAGTAATTCACTTAAACAGACAGAATAAACACATCAGCCACAAGACCACTTTTAAGTACACGAACTTCTCATTTCCGTAGTAAATAAGCTAATGAAATATTTCGTAAAACATTTATTGTTTCGTCGTAACTAATGCGATGGTTTCGATAATGGATAAGAAGAGCCAGGATGGCAATCGTAAAACTGATGGGCTCCTTTTTTGCATTTATCTCACACCGTGCTAGAGTACCGGAAAATAAGTGACTTTTTATTATATATTCATATTATTAGTCCAGGCTTAGGTTGATTCCATTCATCGGAAGAACAATGGCATACGTCACAGCATAACAATGGAAAGAAATTTGAGTCGGGGAGAAGCT
>JABASH010004905.1:0-13061 GCA_019776445.1 Tomocerus maximus | reverse complement strand
TTACCACTAAAATCCGTTGTGTCACTCATATATTTATTGGCGGAAAGAACTGGAATCACATCTATACCTATTTACTCATAAAACGCAATTTTGTAGGAATATTATTAAGTATTAGGCCACATTATTCATTTTATCTAGAGTACTACCTACTCACATCGTTGCTTATAATATCCCTCACAATACACATGATGTTCTACATCATTTGTCTATGGTGCAAACCCAGTATTTATGTTTTTATCTGTACAGACATATTGAAAGTGACAAACAGTAAGGATGCATATAAATAAACTAGCTACGCAATTATAGTAGTATATGCCTGATCTTTGTATGGTTAGCCAGATATACAGCGTGTCTATCTATTTACATGTGGAAGCCGGTGGCAGTAAAATAATGCGAAAAACAAACAATAAGTAGTAAACGGAGATGGCATTGTAGAGATAAAAAGGATATGCTGCCAGTTAAGTAAAAGTAGTTGTGGGGAAATGATAAATCTAATAAATGGGTATCTTTAGGCTTATTTCTATCCGAATAAATCCACGATACGCCATAAAAGAAAGAAAAATGAATGGGGAAAATAAAATTCAATTTACGGGAAAATTGCCCCGGATCACCTCCGAATCTTCTCTAATAAATACTTTCATGCTTTGCTCTATTGTTCAAGGATTTTATTTCCGGACATCATGCAATGTACGTTGTGCTAACTGTTGTCAATAGTATGAAAATGGACTCTATGAAAATATTATATCTATACATAGTAATTACAACCAGCTACATATCAAATGATAATCCATCATTATTGATGTATTAAATTCGTTTTCATTTACAATCATCTATATCTTACTCAAAACTCCATTCAAGACTTTTCTGCACATGTGAGTGACCGAATGTGGTTGGTCTTTATGGACGGAAAGTACAAATTGTACCTACTCTGATCCGAAGTAATATCCTTCCTTCAAAACCATTCATTTACTCCATGAATTTTGAGCGATAAAAAACCTGAGTACATACAGAACAAAATCCAATTTCCCGACTTACTTCTGCTTGTTCGTCATATAAATCATTTATAAATCCAAATATTAATCAAAACGCTATAAGTATATACGGAAACACCACGTCTCTATTTATTAAACAACTAGAGTGAATCATAAGTGTGGTTTAGTAGAGAAAGAGCGAAATGAAACCTTACAATAAATAAAACTTGGCGTGAGAAAAAGGAATTGCATGGAAAGGGGAATCTTTTCTACAAAACATGAAAAAATAAGTACCTAAAAGTACTGGCACGTGCCCTAATACAAAATCCGCACTAATATCACTTTGTGATACTTAATATTAGTAATGTGATGGATATAGTTTTATTTATATCCGCCTACTCACAAATACAAATTTTGCTACTAGTGCTGATAATATAATTATCAGACCTGTCTCTTTGACGAGTGGTAGATATGTCTTTGACAAACAGAACATAATACACTCGTTACTTTCCATACAAATTGCAACATGTAGGCATTGTCCAATACACGTAGGTATATACCTAATACAGTTATGTAAAGACGATTACAAAAGAAAAGAGCATCGAGAGTAACTTTTGTACTCTAGCATTTTCTTAGCTGTATTCACACTGTCAAAGATCCACATTAACTAAATAAGAGCAAATACAGTCTACTATTATGATCGTATTACTGCTATAATCTCTATCACCTGTCACAAACGTAATATGTATACCATCACAATATACGTCTATTAAGTAGTATGTAGTCAGTAGTCACATTCACATTTTCACATTATAGATCACAGTCACACTTTATTTTTATCTGTGAACATCTTTTCTGTCTAGTACTTGTGCCATCGTCAAAGAAAATTTCTCCAGCATGTGTCTCCTCTGTTATTATGGAGATAACAGGAAGGAGATTATAGAGAAGGATTGTATTTTATGGATGGAGTACTTTCCACCCGCTAAATATGCTCCATAATAATATCGCTCCCTGCTCATAAGTAACAGAATGCCCACCACTAGAACAAGTTTGTTCGATTCAAGCAAATCAAAAGAACCTCTAGTACGCAGTGTAGTATCTACAAAATCTACATAATATGGTATTCATCCACCAATCTGTTTTCTACCCCCGATAATACTAGTAAGTGTAGGTACTACAATACTACTAAACATTCAAAACTTTCGAATGGCAAGTGTAAGTATGTGATTCCATGAAGAATCGCCGATTTTCATCATTTTAGCTTCTGGCTAACGAGGAAGGCCCTTTGATTAAACAGACTTAAAAATACCCAAAAAATGTGACTGGTGATAGTAATTTTTACACCAATTTTCATCAAATTCGGAAGCTAAAATCCAGCAAATAACTTTAGAAATTTTTCTCGATTTTCTCGGAGAATCGTTAGCTTATTAGACTGATCTATAATACTTTTAGTAAAATGGCTGCACAGGAAGCCAACAGTTCACAGGCACCCCGTATAATTTTATGCGTATTCTCTCATTGTATAGTGTTGAAATTTTTTAACGATTTATGACACGATATGATTAACTTAACATGTATACAAATTTAAATTAGTGTAATAAATTTTATGAGATGGGCTGGGAAGCAAATTATGTAAAATCAATTTGAATTAGGTATTGATAACTACTGTATAATTCCTTTTAAAGAAATTAGCGAAACGGACGGTAAAATATGTTTAGAATTGGTTTGTTCAAATATGGTGAACAAAATCAATCGATTATTTGAAGTTATAAACATATATATTTTTTATTAGTCGACTTTAACTTGTTTAACCTTTTTAGTGAATAAATTAAAATTTTATAAATAGCTATTTAACAGGTCAAACGTTGTTCTCTACGTAAACGGAGGTAAATACACAATGGAATTTTAATCGGCGGACAACCACAATTTATTTGGCCATATAGTATTACATACCAAAAGGGGCAGGGCAACTAGTAGCAAGTAGAATGGAAGTGTATTTCTGGAGATACCTATACGATTCGCACTATATCACTCACACGACTGCACACTGAATATGAATATAAGTATACCGCAATGGTATGGATGAGGAAATCATGACAATTGCACAATAATTGTATATTGTGCTGAAGTCTCCATGGAAAATTGAAGAGGTAAATGTGAGTTGAATTAACTATGTCATGATATGTTTGACTCTCGGTATATAAAGCATCAGAGTGACAAAAATCAATCAACTACTGATTTATGTATTGACAGAATGCATTCCTTCTCCTTTTAGTGAATATTGGAGTTATTTTCAGGTATAATGGTGCATTTTATGTAACTCCGCCGGTTCTTACTTTCACAAAGACTCAATATATCTGATTGAAGTTGAAGGATTTTATTATAATAATATACTGAAACGAATTAACTGACGCACTATCATGTGTGTACGTGTGTTTATATGTGTAGTAAGAAATTTTTGGCGTGTTGCTATAATTCTATAGGAACTAAGTCACCAGTCCAAAGTATTTATTTCAAACTAGTAGCACATTCAATCGAAACCATTTGAAATTTTTATACATGTTATATAAGACACATTTGAAGCACGCACTTGATTGGTTTCTCCCAATGCTACATAGAGCAACGAATTCAAATTCTTTTAGCTACTCAGTATCAAAATTTCATGCGGAAAAGAATTCCATGAAAAAATTGCGCACAGAGAACACTCCACAAAAAAGAATCATCGAAGAGCGAAAATAAAAATTTTGGGGGCGAGATGCTTTTTGTCACTTGTACTTTGTCATTATCAGCTAATTGTGATTCTGATTAGTGTGCTTGTAGCGAGCAAGAAAAGTACATTTTTTTGTTGTGTGTGCCTGTGACTGAGTTCAGATCATTGTGGTTGTGATGCTAAGAAAGGCAGGTTGAGAGGAGAACTAGATAGAGAATTTCTCCATTTGTGCGGTGGTGTTGGGAAATTCGGAGTTGCTATAGAAAGTGCAGACGAGACTGGTAGTTGTAGCGGGTAGCCTGAGTGTGTAGTTGAGCAACCCAAGAATACGCCTGAAGACGACGGAACTAGAACTACTCGCCATTCTCCTGTCCTATGAACTGATTGTATGAGTTTGAGACTTGACTTAGTTAACTCAACTGAAATTTCCTATCACGGGCTCTATCGTATTTGACGATTCCTTCCCTCCTCGTCCGCCTCTTTTCTACTGTCATCACTCTATGCACTTCAGTCTACGCTCTTAATATACTCAAAGAAAGTACTCCATTCTGCACCGAGAAATGAGGGTCAAAGGTGACATCCGTATACACCCTGTATACATTTGGTACTCTTCCAAATTGCTCTCTTTTTAATGTGTTGCCCATACTCTTGTAAAACTCAAAAAATTACTTTCCCAACCTTTTACTACTGACCGGGTATTTAGCGACAAAATGTTTTTCCGATAACAATTTCTAGCTGGCAAAGGTCTTCTACTATTCTCACTGCACCGTTTTAGTCAGCTACGTATGTGTTACAATTAAACTAATTTTATCTGGAAATTATAGTACTAGTGCTCTACTATAAAGACAGTTTAGTTAATCAGTTTAGTTCTACATATTCACTGACCTATCGCTTTAAATAACCACATTTTGTGAATCTCTACTAAAATTGGCTACTTACCAATTTTTGCAAGAATTTAAAATAGACGTACCAACATTTGAGTTAGTATATGGCATCAGTATCAAAACATTTTTAAAAACTTAAACACAAATTAATGTCTTGCACTTCTAACCAATTAGTTAGTTATACAAAATAGCTTTGCTAAAACACTAGCGTCTACAACAATCGAAAAATTCCAACCAAAAATTAACGAAATGGGATAAGATATTCCTATTCAATCCTTATGTAAACGATGATCACCCAAGTAGGTACCGAATAAATAGTACAACGGTTTTTACGTTCTTTAACCAGGCACACTCTCTGTAAATGGAAGACATTCGGTAACACAAATTTCGGTCAACCGTGAATTCTTAACCTACCTCTTTACTGTATTTACTCTCGAATTCTGCAACATAACAACTAATAAATGTCTGCAACAATAGAAATTTTATTTAGCAAGAAGGCCGATCCATATTCTTCTCAGGGGGCAAAAAATGTTTGATAGGGGTTTCAATTTTAAGCCTTTGAGTAAAAGCCTCGTCATTTTATTTTTGTTTATCTGGAATACAATATTGTCAATACAATGATACTCATTTCAATCTATTTTTGTACGAATAACTAAATAGCCAAAATGAAAGATATTTTTGTGTCATAATGTTACGATGGATATGCAATTAGTTGTCAAGTAGTATGAAAATTATTTTAGAATTTTGCAACTACTGCCAACAGGTATTATTGGTCTATTGGACCCTATTAATAATTGTACAATCTAAGTAATAATATCTGTAGAACACCTTTAGATGATCAATGATAACTATAAATATCAGTTTATTTTTCTACAAGTAAAAACGGATCAGTCAAAAGTCTTCATTTTTGCTGTCGCTTTGACCTATGACGGATGAACCTCGATAAAAACAAGGCAAGTCCGAGTCTTCACAACCATTTAGGACTTAAGGCTGTCTCGGCTAGCAATTTTATCATACATCAAGTGATGTTGACCGTTGACCGTGGATATTAAAACCTGCTCGATTGGTCTTGTCTTAATAGACTTAATTAAATGTGAGTATTATTTTCTTAATTGCGTATCCGGTTTTATCACTGTGACATATACATATTTTACCCCAATGATTATTCCCATCCCATGTCTTTGCATAACACTTGGACAATTCATATTTAAAATCCCGGCGGGACATAGAAAGTCAAAATCGATCTCAAAAATGACAAAAGGCGGAGAGTGTAGGACTTCTTCTTGAAAATTTTTATCTTTAACTATTATAAAAACTGAGGCTTTGTGTGTAAATTTCTATCAAGGCTCCCGAACTTTGACCAATTTTTCTGTTTGTAATATTGAAACGTAAAAAGAAAACGGAGGCCCACACGCCCTCGGTACATTTGTCAAAAATCGAAGCAGGAAGGCCAACATATTTTGAAATGAGCCCAAATAGGATTTTGTGCCATCAAAGACAGCCTTAAGACAACAGAGCCACTCATCCGGTTTCCCTTCTCTTGGAGCTTTTTGTGTCGGCTTCGGTTTATTTTTCGTGCATTAGCTCGCACTGAACGCTTTCTTCGGACTCAACTTACATTCTCTTGCTATGCAAACAATAATATAGTTTTCCCATTTCTTTCACATTTAACGCATTCTTGATCTCATTTCTCATTGTTCCCACGCTGATACTTGTAAGCGTGCTGGGAACTCATAAAGTATTTCTATACCAAGAGAAAACTTATTTCACATTGCTAGTGTTTTCAAAATTTTATTTTCCAACTATACCTATTGAACAGTAAGAAGAAACGTTTATCTCAATCAATACCTACTCAGTTTAAGTATTTTGCTAATGATCATTTTGTAAACCAGCTATTCATATTGAACAGCAATGTACACTATGTGCATCTGTAAACTATATATTACATATACCTACACAATACCACAAGCGTGGTATATCCACAATGGATTTCGTTAAATGAAATTATTTTGTTTGTTTTTATTGTCTATTTTTACGTTGTAGCTAAAATGGGAATTTCTCTTCTCGTGTCTCGTATGAATGTAAATGTGGCATGTATCTGCACAATCTGCAGTGTTGAAAGCAATGCAGTCTTAACAACGGAGTATTTGTTTTGGAAACAAAAATGAAGTATCGGGATTTTTGGCTTAAAAATGCCCATAAGAATTGGAAGGCACAGCACACTAATTAAGTATGGCAAAGACACAATAGAATTTCAGTTGCACAAATGGCACAAGGTTCCAAATTCTAAACTTGAAGTAGCGTCTGATGTCTGAGACAATAAACATTTTGTTATTTTATTTTTATGAAATTAAAATGCTACTACTGCATTGTATTTTTTGGCCCTCGCTAATTATATGTCAAGTTGGTCTTGCAGAAAAAGTCAAATTAAAGGAAAATGTTCATATTCGTAATACTATTGCAACAGTCACGAAGAAACGGTCCCGTAGATCATATTTAACTCTGTTGCTGTAGTGAATGTGCCGTACAACTCCAAGAAAATAGCCCTTTTCTTATGACCCAGCTTACAATTTAATTGCATTACTAACTTAAATATTGTTAAAAGGAAGATACTTATCATTCCAGTTTTTCGACATGTATCTCCACAAAGTTAATTTATTTTTCAGACCTTACATGAGAAAAGCGAGGTTGATTAAAGTGCAGTTGTACCAGTAGGTACCAAAAGGTTTGGTTGGCATATGTTGCTTGTGCATACTCCAGTAAAAGTGCACATCGTGAAAAATCAGAGTCATGTTCAGTCGCGTGCTAGTGCTAAGTGCAGAGCCTCTTACCAGGTAAAGTAATAAACGAACAAACCCAGAACATCATGTTGCTCTTTATGGACCTACTTTGGCCCGTGTGTTCATATAATGCACATATCGTTTTAAGTTATTTATAAAGTGTGGGAAGACTTTTAAGGACATCATCTGTAGAATCGGATAAGCAGTAGCTATTATATACATTTCTTATGGTGGGATGATGGGAAACGCAGTAAATATTCTATTCTATTATACATTTCTAAAGAATATAGAAACCCATTAGAATAAAATAACCATTCTAAATGTAAATTGCGAAAGATTTAACCATGGTGCAACAAACATTGGCAAAAACAATGAGAAATCAGTAATAGCAAATATACAAATAAATTAATCGTTTCGAATTTTTATTGATTTAATTTAATTTGTTAAATTTGCAACTTGTTTCAGTTAAAAAAGCATTTACTTGCAGGATAAGGAAAAACCCTGTCAAAGACGTCTGGGTTTACTCGTACCTTCCGTAACTTTTCTTATTTTATCACTAACTAGCCATAAATCTACAAGGTTCAGGTTTTTAATAATGCATTTAATATTGGATTTTATTTTTTGAAAATTCGATAGCTCTGTTGTTCCGAACGTTTAACAGGCTAGAATAGGCATTGTTGTTAGTATTTCAACATATCTAGCTTGCAAGACGACATAACGGTTACAAAGACATTTAATGTGACTCGGTTTTTAAACAATGAACTCCAGATGCTCAAAGAGTACAATGTCTTTTGTATTTACAGGGTAGGTCATGTACTATGTACAAAATTGGCAACATTACTTATAGGTTCAGTTCATTCAGGTAATGTATTCTATGATATTTTTCGACCCACAACTTGTGTATCTGATGTTAGCTGTTAAATATATAATTTGTTGTGCACAGGGAGCAGACGTAACGGACCCAACTGAGTCACATGTCAGGCTGCTTCCAGAGTTCTGGAAACTCCTGAAGCAAACCTATGACTCATAGACAATAATATTATTTTGAATTTCTAATTTTCAGTACCCCTGCAAATTTTCTCTGAATCAAAGTAAAAAAATCTGTTTTTGACTTTATCAAATTTTTTATTCAAAAGAACTGTTTTCTAGAAACCAAGATAATTGCAAACTGATGATAATTTTCGATAACGTTTTATTAAACAGGCGATTCTCATTGTCGCTATGAAAGTACATATATCTGTAGTATGTAAATTTGTCTGTAAAAATCACAGAAAGTCCAAAACCGGCAGAATGTCGTACTTATTTCGGAGAAACGGTGACGATTATAGGGCGATGAAAACTGTTTGGCCGATTTCTCCAGCAGTTCCGTAAACAGGCAAACTATACGGAGTAAAAAGATAGTGAACGACCCTGTACATAAGTAGACCTTTCCTGTTAGCTGTACAAAGCGTGTACCAGTTGTACCACTATCGTGCAGTGTAATATTTCGAGAGAACGAGAAACCAGGAGAAACCTAAGATAATACGATTTCCCTTGTACTGTGCAATGATAAATGTGTGACAAATACTAAGAATAACTTGGTTAGTTTGAGGTTACAGAATTTGCTATTTTTAATAACAACATTATAGATCATAAATAAATACGAATGATATTATCACACACACATGTACTATAGCAGGTAAAGTTGTTTGTTTTTAGGAGCAAGACGAGATGTGGATAGCAGTGATAAAATATTCATGTAGTCCGTTTGTTATAGCGAAGTACATGCATATGAATTTACATGTAAAGTAGTACCGCGGAACAAAGATCAGCATCAAAATCTTTATATAAATAGATAAAAATAAAGAAATATATTTGTATGTGGAGATACGCATTGTCGTGCACTGAAGTCAGATGAGATCACGTCCTGGGCAAAAGGACATCAAATCAGAGTCTCAGATTTAATTTGATGGTGCTAGTTCGAAATGTAGCTTTTGTCTGCTTTAGTCATGTGCTGATCTAACAGCTTACACATGACAAAAATTCCTTTTGCACGTTTTATGCTGCTGATGTCGGCAGATATTCTACTAGGAATACCCTCCATATCTACAATTCCTTTGATATTTTTATACCATCAGGACGAAACAGAGCTTTAACACCAATGCCCCTGTAGTGCTCGTACAATATTCTTTTATCTGTATCGGTCATGCAAACCAAACAGTAAAATACAAACTAGGTCTTTTACATATTGATGGAAATATTGTACAAGTGAACAAGAGAACTGAAATTACAAGAATATCCCCATTCCATTGTGATGCATCACAAGTGACAGAATGATTTCTGAAAACAAGCTTTAATAGACACGTGCTAGTACTTCCGCCTATTAAATTGTGTTTTTACAAATTGAGGACCTGTGTGTAGTGTGCAATGCAAAAGTTTCCCTTATAATGTGTCAGGGTAAACCAAGTCACATTCTAGCTATATCTACTTGTAGAAATTGTAATAAATTATCCAGGATTTATACAACATAATGCGACTGTCTTCATATTGCCAGAATTTTATCAATTCCGGGATCTATCTAAATTATTATCTTGTCCGAAATTAAAACTTTTTGATAAATCAGTGTCCCAAATATTCCAGAACTAAAATCAAACGAATAATTTCTATTGTAGCAATAATTGAGATCATTGTTAATTCAGCAAAATATTTTTGCTATGATAAAGTAAGATACTAAAATAAATGACAATAAACAATTGACTTTTCGATTTTACAATATATATTTTCTACTAAAAGGAAACAAAGTTGAAAAGTATTTTATTAACTCTGCTACCACAGGCACCGACAGCATTATAAGATTAAGATACATGAAGAAGCTTATAAGATGATATGGAAGATGTAGAAGACAAAACTTCAGGAAAGTAGTAAAAGAAAAAATTTCAGCGCGTCTCTGATGTTTACTGACTACGACGATGACTAAAGGATGTAAATTGGCAACTTACTTCTTCACCATCTGCTCACCGACCACATTGCAAATTCATGCAGAAACAGAAAGCATTCGACAAATGGCTTGTGAGTATAGTAACCTACACATTATTCAACAATATCTAGTTGTGAAAATAAGAGTTCACATTTATAAAAGATGGTACCTACAGAGTGTTTTTATAATACAAATATTTCGCGATTAACAACCCCAATTATAATACATAAATACCTTAGACTTTAATGTTGTAATTATTCCCAAATTAAATTAAAGATGATCTTTCGCATGTTATTCTCTAAATATTTCAAATGAATTGTAATGGAAATGCAGTGTCTTTCTCGGTTGATTGCTGAAAATTAGACAATTTTAGATACCAAATATTTAGCAGGAGTTTTGCAATCATAAACTTAAAAATGGGCAAACCAAAGTACTTGACAAAACCTTCAGTATAATTTCATACTAAAAGATGACAAAAATCATTGACAACTTCAGTGATTTTTACTAAATAAAATTAGTGTCTATGGTAAATGAATCACAATTACCAAGGCGAATGTTTTTCAGAAGAAATAATTAAACTAACTTCCAAGTTAACAGACTTGTAGCCTAATTCAAGAGATAGTAGTGATTATTTAGAATATTTTGTAAGACATGTGTTAGGCATTGAGAGGTAGGCCTAGGAACCTAATTAGATTTTATACATTGAGTAAGAAATAACCTTCTAGATGTTTCAAAACATTTGTCCTTTTCCTCCTGCATAAAGGAACATCTGAGCTGTCAGTACTTCTTGCCTCAATTAATTTTTAGAGCTTACACAAGAGAGAAAAGATCCGAAACTGGTCTTGAGCAAAGGAAACATGTAATATGGTAAAAAGTCAACGATGTTAGGGTTGAAGAAAGATATATAAATACCCATGAACATGAAATGCTGAAATTCAAGGCATTTCAGGGAAATACCAAACTGGGATACATTCACCGTTCTTCGTTTAATGAAAGTAGGAACTGCTTGTGGAAATGGAAAGATACCTAATCTGTCTAAATCTCAAGGCTGTGATGGTTTTGCGGATCAATGCTGCGTTCTTCCTGCCAAAGTCATATTTTATATATATCACTACTACCTGAGAAGTTTTGAATAGATTAAATGGCAAGGAAACTGCGTCTCTGATCCGATTTCGAATTATGCGGATTACTTACGCTTATGTAGTTACTCGCACGGAGATGGAATTATTACGATGACTTTCTGCAGAATAGTCTCCGCACTTCTGGCATATCAAATCCTTATTCTTATATGCATTTCAATTTGAAGACATAAATAGACATTATTATCTGTAGCCTCCACATTATTCAACCTATTTATACACACTCCCCTATACACACAAAGCCATATATCACATTTTAACATTTAACAGTCTCACTCTCAATCATGCACATCGCTATTGTATTATTTAATTTCAACATCGCATCAGAAAGATCACAGATAAATTTACTGTGCTAAAAAGCACCCCATTTTGCATTATATTATATGAATCTCTTTTTAAAGTTCAGCTTACTAAAAAGGAATAAATTCTATTGACTATGGAAAGAATTAGTTACTTTAGTTCCTACAGATTTTCTCATTTTCCCAGTAAGGAGTCCGTAGACTTCTTAGGTATTCAAAGTGAATCAGAGTCAGACTGGGAATTTCAGACTGAGCTCCATGCATCTGCATGGCAAGAAATAGCTAAATTATTGTCAAGTGGAAACAAGAAAGCTTTTGAAATGAGCCTAGGTGCCCTAACGCCACCTATGCTCGTAGATTTATACCAATAGAAAACGACTTTTACTCCGACATGTACTTTCTCAATATCTTTCTCGGACGAATTTCTTTGGACAATAGTATGCAGGATGCAGGGTTAGAGTTTCTAACCCGTTTATATATATTTCGACGATATCTTGTTGCAAATTGAGAATTCTTTGTTTTCTTGTTTTCTTCTTCTACCTTTTTGTTTTTATGAAGAGTAATTAATTATTACTTATTTATGTCACCATGTCAAGTTTGTACAATCTTTCGAATAAATGCAACAGTACAATACATTTTCAAATAATGTTTCTACGTTTCCGTGACTGAAGTTTACTTGTAAACCAAATATTATAGTCGATTTTATGATCATGGTGAGAGTTTCGTTATAATTACAGGTGCAGATTTGGAAACTTAAAATATGATAAATGAATCATCTACATCAAGCAATTGCAATACGATTTAAAACTTAAGCCCTGATTAGAACTTTATGATAGAAGCCAGAGATGACGATGTCCGCCTTGAGGATAAACATCGGTCAAAGAGACCAAATAAATTATACTCACCAGGGCTTAATTACACGGTCATAAGGAGTAACCAACCCCAATGAAGCTGCCCAACTACTTTGGATAAGATTCTGCATACTTACCTGAAAAAAATAAATTACAGTTTTTTATTAATTGCTCAATAAATATGAATTTACAGTTTTGTATTTAAAAATTATATTATAAGTGTGTTATATTAAAAAATGCATTTCAGCAGAAGCAAGCTTTGAAGGCATTCCTGATAACTTATTTATCTGTAAGTAGCTAAAAAGCATAATTATGGTTTTATGGTGCATTTGTGCATGCGAAAAGTGAGAAAGTAAATTGGGGGTTAAATATTAAATTGGTAATATTTAATTGTAAATTATACGCAATTATACGCTACATCAAAGGCTTAGCAAGTTTGATCATTATATATCATATTCTCTGTTATTATTG
>JABASH010004904.1:0-13067 GCA_019776445.1 Tomocerus maximus | reverse complement strand
AAGCTTGCCCGAGTAAAGAGGGTCGTGTACAAGCTTAAATTATCGTGCTACTGCTAGCTCTTCGGGCGAGCTAAAAATGAAACTTATAAATGATAATAATCTAAGCAACACGAAAAAAATTGGTAGTAAAATATTTTGGATAGTTGTCAAATGGAATATTACGGCAACTTGCTCAATTTGCATCGTTAACCTACTGAAACTCCTATTTATGTCACGTTCACTTTTCTTTGTTATACTATATTTCAGGGAATAACACTTTTTTTAATCTTACTAATTTTGACACAGTAAATAAAGCAGCATTGTGTTACTCACGAAGCAAAACGTAATATCATTAAACAAGTGTAAAATCTCACCTTGATAATTTGTTGCAAATTGGAGTTTATGTACTGATGGATCTCATCAGCAGAACTGGAATGTAGCTTATTTTGCCAGGTAAGAAGTTCTTGATAAAACTGCTCACTATAATACAATAAAATTCACGTTATTCAAAATGTATTTTTGAGAGAATCTGTCGCTTTCGAAAGGGTTTTACGAAAAACAAGTAGTTTGCGTCCAAAAGTTAAGTAATTATTGCACAACTTCAGAAATATTAGTACATTTTAAAATACGAAAGAAGCAGCGCAGAAATTCCAGGAATGACCTTCAATGACAAAATTTTCGAAACAATATATCCTGATCTCTATAATGTTCGTTTGTAATACTAATAACTAGTCCTAATAAGTTTTCAGTAATAAGGTAATTGGAATGTCACATACAGCCTCTTCAATTGAATTAGCAACTCCGTCATTTTCTTAGTTAATACACGCGATTACACGGGCGAAATGGAAAACCTCATTATAGTGATACTAGGTATTTTAGTTGCAAAAGAAAGTACTTAGTTCAGTATCTGCTGAATCAGCATCATTCAACTGACTATGACTGCAGGCCTATTATCGTGCTTCAGAAAATATAATAATAGAGCACGTAGCAAAAGCTGCCTACAACTCTCATTATTTCTACATAATCAAAGCAATTCAATTTTCCAGTTATTCGATCCTTTCTAGAGACTTTACTAAATATAGTAAGTCCTTGGATTCGCTACATTAGTAACAATCTGTAACGTTAAAAATAGAACGGCCTACGCATTCAAGTATATACATAGATTTGATAACATTTGATTTTACCTGTCACGTAGAGCTGGTCTTTCAGCAAGTCTCTGTTGAAGATTTGAGATGCGACTAAGGAGAAGAGCAGCAGAAAAAAATAGGATGACTAGAAGTGCGGTTGCCAAAACTAGAAGAGAAGGACCTCTTGAGCCGCTGGTCCCTCCCGACGAATTCAAAGATGATGATGGCTCTAAAAATTTCACAAAAATCCGTTAGTTTTCTCCAGGCTAGATAGTATTAATATAATTTCCTGCAAACTATATAACAAATTGTTAGTGTGGGTAATAATTTTCCTTACATTACCATCTGTTTTCATTTTCATACGTTATGTTAATTTTTATGCAATCATCACTAATTAGTGGCATTCGTATAGCCAAAAATCTTAAACACAATTTTACTCCGGATCAACTATATGTATAATTAGACTAAATAGCTATTTACATTGGTTATTAAAAACATCGGTGATTGTACGTGCAACTGTGAATAAAAAGGAGACGAAATGGCCTTAAGCCAATAAAAAGTGTCCATAACATTCCAGTATGATACAGAGGGCTGTGAAAATTAATAATACCATAGGGTTTGGATTTAGACGAAATGGCCTTAAGCCAATAAAAAGTGTCCATAACATTCCAGTATGATACAGAGGGCTGTGAAAATTAATAATGCCATAGGGTTTGGATTAAATGAATGAGGAATCAATTTCTATAAGGATTTATTGTTGCGAAGTCTGAGATTTTGAATAGATGTGACTTACTAGTAAAATTTGCGAGATTAGCGGTAGGAGAGGTGGCTGCGACAGAAGGGCGGTGGGTGGATTGGTAGCCCTGTGTCTGCTTTGTGCTTATAGAGGAAGTTGCAATAGTGACGGCGGCTGACGATGTGACAGCAACCACTTGAGCTGTATTATTATTTGTTGAATTCAGTTTCCCAATTCTTAATGTTTTCTCTACTGACGGGGTATTTAGCGGAGATGGTGTGCAAGAAGTCTGTTCGATTGGCGAATCATTGCCACTTCCCGATTCTCCTGATGACTCGTCCGGAATCACATCGGTCGCACTGCCCGTTGTTGTTGCCTCCTAAATCACATGCATTCATTTTATAGACATTGGAAAGAATGATAGCGACCCAACTACTTTGGATGTAGTTAATAAATAATAATAATATGTTCTAAAAACATAAGTATTTGCTACAAATCTGAGTACGACATTAAATAAAATTCAAACGTAAATCAATGCTACGTATGCATGCACAAAGTTTAAAAAAACTCGGAAAGTTGCAACTTGAAGATATTATAATATCGTACCAGCAGTAGTCTTTCTTTAATTCTACTCACTTCCTCTGCTATGCTGTGTTCATTATGATTCCACACTTTCTGCATTAATTTATACGTTGTGTCCCGAGAGAGCAAAGAAGCGAAAACGTGCTTATCTGAATTAGTGCGAACGCCCACAGCATTAGGAATTATCTTCGCTGTTCTTTCTTTTGATATTTCAACGACGGAACCTACCGGAATTAGCACCTGCGAACAAAGTAAGAGATTACACTTTATTTCTATTTCCAGTTGTCGTAAGTCCAATCCTCCAGACCCTTTTGCTTGAAAAATGGATCAGAAACTCGTTACGATTTTTATGTGTCAAAGCGCATGTAACATGTTTCATAGTTATGAAATATTCCAGGAATAAAACTGATTGCTAGATTGCATGATGAACCTAACAAAGGAAAATGGACCCATTCCTTCACCTAAATCCACCTAAAGCGTACAAAACTCAAAGGTTGACATAAATTGCATAAATCAAAGAAATGAATGAGTTTCTGTGGTCGATGAAAACATTTTATGCAGTTTTGCAATAATAAATGAATAAACTTAGCGCATATAATACGAGGGCTGTGAGTTTATTTCCCTTTCCTCAGTTTATCGTTTGATGTATAAAGGTTTACGTTTTCAGTGCCAATCAAAAGAGCATAATGATGTACTTTCCTATCATGTTCGAGAATGCAAATAGTAATCTCCAGAGC
This sequence comes from Tomocerus maximus, assembly GCA_019776445.1. Classification (NCBI taxonomy): domain Eukaryota; kingdom Metazoa; phylum Arthropoda; class Collembola; order Entomobryomorpha; family Tomoceridae; genus Tomocerus; species Tomocerus maximus. The sequence continues at coordinate 9,906 of JABASH010004904.1, read as the reverse complement.
GCAGAGCACAACCCATGTCCTTAATCTCAACCTACTCCTAGCATTTATATTATTTTATTTCACGAGAATCTACCTATGAGAACTTTCAAGAAATTGCACTTTTTATTTCAGGTACTTAGTTAAGTAGATCAGTTTACAGATATTTGTACTTACAGATGTACGTAAAAGTTCTCTAGCACTGCATTGCGGTTTTGCAACCAAAAGTTGTCACTTTTTTGACAAAATATATTCTGTTATGTTGCAAACTCTATCCTCATTGAAGGATACCTACAAGAGATAGTACAATGTATGCAGATATATAAAATTTAATTGGAAGTGTGACCTTTAGTTTGAACATGCATATATACCTGTAAGTGAACACAATACAGGATAACAAATGCCTACACATAAAATAGTTTTGTACTGATTGCGCTATGCATGAAAAAGATAGTATCAAGCAAATAAATTTCCTTACAGCGGAATTGCAAAGTTATTTTACTAACAAAAATTGTTACTAATCTATCCATCCATTTTATGATCGAAAAATTTAGATTCAGTTGAAAAACAATTCAAGTTAGTACTCGTCCAGTAATAAAATCGTTTTAACAAGCACAATACAAAGAAAACAAGAAGGAATGTCGGCTGAAGAACAATAAACCATACAAAGGTTAACTTCAGTTAGCAAGTAGAATAAGTGACTTTAGCTGAGTCTATGTTTCCGTGTGAATGGAAGTATTAATACAAACGGTAACAATTTCAGGATAAATTACGATGGTGCATGAGTGCATGATGCAAGAATACAGTTTGGGATACCCGAATAGGCACGCATTAATTAAATACCTACTCATAAATTGCGACTACCTTCAACCCTTCAACCCAGTGCCCGTATGCATTTTTTTCTCCAATATAAGTTTTCTGTTAAGAATAAGCAATATAATTTGACATTATTATGAGAGAATTGCGAAACTTACCTTTGTAACATAACCAAATACATTAGAGTAGAACGCAAAGTGGTTTTCAGTAATGTAGAGATAGCCTTGTAAAAGAATATCTGCCACAAGTGCACAAGAATAATCTGCAATACAAACCACAAATACATTAGCCAAAATTTTTCATTATCAAATAAATCCAATTCATAATTACTGATTCCTATGTAAATGGAGCACACATAAATATTAACAGAAGTAATTGTTAAGGATTTCCAGGCAATTATCAGTTTTTTTCGTCAAAATTTCCTAATTAAATAGATCTTTCTTTCATCGCATGTCGCAACATATCGTTAAAGTAGAAAACCAGATGTCTGGACGGACACTACACAGAAGTTTGACTTTTTAAAACACTTTTTGCCTATACCATGTAAAAGCATGTAACATAGTTCTCAACATTTATGTGGCAGCTCACATAATTTTTAATTGTTTCCAAGTGTTGTGTTTTAAGGCATGCTATTAGACTGTAAAAAGTTTTTAAGACTGTAATGATATGAATACCTATAGAAGAGGTATGATCAAAAAACTCTTTCTCTGGACTCTGTTTAATGTCTTAATTACTGACCGTATTGGATATTACGGGTTACCTAAAGTGAATTATCTATCTACCAAGTTCATCAACTTGGGAGTCTTGAGGGAGAAATAACTCTCTTTACTAATCTCTGAATTTTGTTTTATATTATGAATTACTATCGATTGTTGCATCTCTAACAAATCACCTCGATACTCATTAAAAACTTACTTTCTAGTGGTAAGATCTAACGCTTTGCTGTCGGGTTTAGCCCACTGTAGCTGTGACTAATAATTAGCCGTAAGCATAACGAATCACAATCAGTGATATAGGAATGTAGTCTTAGTAAATCCAACGTGCACTAAAACTTTTAGTAAAAGGGATCAGACGGAAATGAGACAGAGATTAAGTATGTAATGAAAGGGTGCTTTCCTAAATATATCAATTTAATAAACGTGAGAAGAATCAGGGCATGAGTTCAATGGCCTATTAAGGACATTAAGATACCCAATACTATTTTTAGCAGTTTTAAAGCTCCAAGTTCTAAACATATAGCTAAACTACGAACTAGACACGGGTAATTAAATTACGAAGTCCTTTCTCAGATCATTGATTTTCTTCGTTTTTCTATTGCATAACAAGACGTGTTGTAGCTTGAAATTCAGTCTTGGTTGTGACTAGATAATATCCAGTGCAATTTTCTTCGAACGATCTCATCTTAGTAAATTATACTTTACATTCCTAGTAAAAACCTATACTGCCACAAAAAAGCTACCTAATATAGAATACCACTTTAAAGTAGTTGTAAATAATCTGAGAGAATTAATACTAAAACTTTTGGTATGTAGTTATAAAAATGAAGTGGGGATAAAAATGTCTTTTAAGCATCGGAAAACACTAGGTATTTTGTCATTATAGGTTATAAATATATTTCGATAGACATCAACGAAAAGTTGTTCAAGGAATGTACACTTACAGTCTAAAACTTTCTCATCGGGAGAAACCTGCTTGAAATGGCGATGGAACTTTTTTTGGCGTGACTTAGATGAGCTCGGAGGGAAAGCGCTGTCTCCTACTGAACTGTTGTTCCTGTTAACAGTTGTCCGCATCGCTGGAGCACTCACACTCAGATGTTTCAGCGACTGCCTGTGAACAAACAAAACAAAAACAAACCATTGAGACATTTTCGTTAGTTAACCAGCTTACGACATGAATTATACAAACACATCTCTGATGGCAAGTAAATTCTTTGGCATCGACAATCCAAAAACAATATACTACGAAACTCTCACGTAATCTACCATTTGCTATATATGTACAACGTTCATTTTACACTTTGGTTCCTGCAGAGACGCCAAAACTTCAACTAACTACGTGCTATCTCTCTACTTACTCTCTTAATCTATTAAATCGCATACTCTAAGAATAGATTCCAGTTAAATCCAGTATTCATTGTCAGGACATGGAATTCAATGCAATTACATGTCAACTGCATGAATTAGTTTCAATGGGTCATTTACTCTACTGCATATGCAAACTACTTACAAAACATAAATTTCTATTTAAAATCTTCCATTTTAATTGACGGAAGATGCATTCCTCTTTACAGCAACTTTTCTTGCTATTTCAATTTCCAAAAATATATACCTTTCCTCAATTCTCATATTACGACGTAGTATTTAAAGCGTGCCACATGCAAAAGACGTAATTAGACCATGCATTACACATTACAGATATAACAGACTATTAAAATAGATGAGCATTAGCACATAATTAGGTGCAGATGAAGCTTCTAGCTTAGAAATACAATGCAATTAACGTTAATTAACCACACAGCAATATTTACATCATAATATGTTCATAAATTTGTCTGGGCTCTCCAGGGTTTTGCATTGCAATTATAATTATAAAACTATGGCCTGGTAGCTGAATACTACATCTGCTTTTGTCTTACAATCTTCTGGCTGTTTTTATAAGTGGATATGTTAGCTTACCATATGTTACAATATAAATTCAATGTGAAGACTATCGCCGAACCAAAAAGGCAAAGGTCTAGGTTGGTTGTACCGATTTGTATTAATTATTTCCGCTGAACTCATGCTACTTACTAAGATTTAAGATTGTAAATGTAAATCCTCCAGTAAATCCTCCAGTAAATCCTCCAGTAAATTCAGTAAAATGGTTTCACAAAACAGAATAATACTCTACAATCACGACATCCTTCCTTTTTCTCGTTAAAATGATTGTAAAATTATTTGAAGAATAGTTATCTAATCTGCTTTAATTGATAATGCAACAGCAGTCAATAAACAAGGAATATTGGAAATGGTAGGTACAGATATAAAACAAACAACCTACCTTATGGAAATTAGAGTTTGTGATTACTCGAGTGAATTTACAAAGTAATAGTATCACTATCAAGATATCTCCTTGTGTAATCTATATTAAAACTAAAGGTGGGTCGAAGTAAAAACGTAGGAATTGCATAATGGTCAGGAAACGAACAACCGGTATAAGTTGCATTGTAAGTGTTAAGTACAACGAACCACCATTAATTTTATCCGCCCTTTCTCATCTATCCAGAATAGGATTTACAGATTAAAGAAAATGATAAGCCTCCTCCCATTCAATTACGGAAAGAATACTACTCCATCCCTAGGTTAGTGAATAAGAGCACAGGCTTCAATCTTTATCCTTTTATATCCGCACTTTAATTACAAGGAGTGTATGAAGTGTTTTGTAGCACATCCCCTATTAAAAGAGACACTAGATAAGTACTGGTTTATAATGTAAATGTGTGTCTAAAGTGCATTGCATTCAGTTCATTCAGTTATTCTGTCATCGTTGGACTTCTTTAGTCAAGTTATCTATGTATGAGTAGCCTCTATTCCTTAATTAGCACAACTCCAACTTTAAACAATTCCCATAATGCTTACTCCCATTATCTTGCTGCTAATGTCAGCAATATGTCTTGTTTGTAAATTCTTGAAGATACGTCAAGAATAGAATTTAGTTCCGTAAATTAACAGTGTAACCTTGTAATGACGTACAGCATGAGTTACATGCTTCTAATGCACAGCACAGTAATGCACGTGTGAGAATTAAAGGTATTTATAAAGAAAACTTGAAACTACAGAGTCGGATTTTTCGAACATTGGCAAAATGATGTATAAAAAGTGAAAAACTGGATTTTCTATTAATTCACACAGTCTGAGTCTCTCAGTAGAATTAAAAGAAATTCCAGGACCATTTTTTGCTATTGGATAGAGACAGGTTAGCAGTTGTGCTTTCGCACTAGTGAATTCTTTCAGTACACATGTCTATGTTGTCTGTTGAGATTAGTGAGATCACAAACATCTCCAATTCCACCTACACGTTATATCTCGATTATACGATTGTAAACATGTAAGTTAGGTTATATTTTAATACTTCGTGTACGTTGTGTAGTACTACGTAATGAAATGTAAGCATTGAACTTGTGCGACCATCCAGATGTTATTTGTGAATGCAACCGCAAGAAAAGTTCAGCTGTACCTATATAACCTTTATTTAAATTGGCAGGATGGTGTATTTTCTTTTCTATGAAAAAATCAACGCATGTATTACATCGAAGATGCTAGAAAGTCAGAATTAAGCATCAAGCTCTGAGTTTATTTATGCATTGATGTATATCTCCATGTCCCCAAGTAGTAATCTCTACAAATGTTAGTACCTTTTTCCAATCTTATTTTCTTTGCGTGCAGAATGCAGAATGTGATGCATCAGATGGGAAAAACGTTAGCATGTAGAATTCTTTCGACTAGGAAATAACAACTTATCATTAAAAAGACAAGAATCCAAAATAAAAGTGTAAGAGAGACATATGTCTGTAATCTTAAGCTAGTGACTTTAAGGAGACCGGCGAGATGTCATAAATCTTATATATTTGCTACGACATGCTAGGTAGAAACACAAACACATATATTTACTAAGGAGAGACTTAGCGAAAGAAAAATCATGACTCGCTACCCAAAACATTTTCCCGTGACTTTATCTTTTTCTAGAAAAATAGCTAGAAATATCGCAGAAGACATAATAATGTGTGCACAAACATGGGTATAGATTCTTTACAAAATGACAAGTAGAAGACTACTGACTGCATTGGATGCAAAGAAGGCTGTAAATTCAAGTGGTGACACGCTACGATATACAAGTTGACTTTACATGGATTACGTTGAAAATTGAAATAGATTGTATCCACCTGGGACAACGTGACATTGGAAGATATTGCCCTGCAGTTAGAGGAAGGAAGAGGCTTCTTCTGCAGTATTGTCGTCGAATGAAGGTTACGAGTTCATCCGCAATGTAAACGAAATGATGTCACAGCTCACGTTTTTACAAATAGACTTATTTAGAGTAGGTAGCTGTTAGTTAATAGAAGACACCTCTCTCCTGTGTGATGATGAGACAGTAAATATTAATACTAATGATAGCACTTACCATAATACCCCTTCAGAATTCTGTGCTAAATTCAAGTCGTGCTGTGAACCGCTGTGGGAAAGCATCCTGACTAAACGACAACAATAATCCAATAGAGATCCTACGATTAAGTAACACACGATGCACCACAATTGGAAAAGTAACTGCACCAAGCCGGAAATGAGAAAACCGTGTGTGTCTCGTGTGTTTTTTCCTATCGGTGATGTCTGTCCTCACAACCACAACATGTCCACTCATTGACACAAGCACAACATAACAGATATAAAAAGTTCACTTTTATATCACACTTCTGCAAGTGCTAGACAACTCAACTCTTACATAGCAAATAATATTATTGCAGTTGAGACAAACGTAATCCTCCTTCTCAGAGTGGGATTTGGATCCTAGCTTTCGCAAGTCACAACTGGAACTAAACTCGAAAGGTCATCCCATCCGATATGAAGACTGTGCTGACAAGTGATAAAGACAGAAGTACTAATTGATAGTGTATAATATTCTAGGGGATGAGACAAACTGCTGATGAAACCAGACGATGAAAACGAAAAGATAGAGAAAATATTACACAGATAAGGATAACAAAAAAGGACTAGTGAAGCACATCGTCGGAGTATACAAGTCATAAAACAAAATCCACAGAGCTAATATTTAGTAGTGCAGTTCATAAATGTAGGAGAATGACGTAGATTGCATGTACCTCTTCTGATATTTGTTAGGTACCCCATGCTAATAGGTAGCTCCGAGCCAATCCACAAAGAAACCAAGAACTGCCGAGCAAATACAATATCAAATTACACTCTCCTATCCAATGATATTAGTACTCAGCAAAATGATGTGCAATTCCCTACTACGTCCATCACCACAACAGAATCCCCAACTGTACTCCGACCACTTAATAGCCTGGGTTTTACTCCTGCCTTTTATCCTCAATGAGGTGCATATGGACAACTTAATGTACAAATCTAATGTTGCTCTACATTTAACTCTGCTTCTAATATCAACATCACTTTTTGTCGCTGTTCATTCCATCCACATACACTTTATATCGTACAATTAGAGCATTTATATCTAAAATGGATTTCCAGCACTTGCTATTATCCAATGTGACTATGAGTAACCTTACTTAAACATCTCCATATATTAATCTATATATTCACAAAGACTCTTCTTATCCTAATAAATGAAACTTGAAACCTGACATGGAAGTGGGAATCGTATTTCTACCTCTTTTTACTCATTCCTAATAGAATTATAGGTTTTGTGGGTTCATATGAACCTAAGCAGAAACAGCAAACAGATGCAAAATCGTAGCCAACTTGCCATTACATATATTATTATGTTATATACCTAAGCATGAGACTAAGTCCTTCAATTCTCTCATGTTAATGTTATCATAGTCACTACCTCATCACAAGCTGAACACCAACCATATGAGCACAGTCGGCAATAATCGACAACAGCTTCAGAAAAATAAATCGCATTAAGAGTTCTTTTTTACATTTAACATTACTAAGACTTATAACCTCTGTTGTGTTTAAAAAGCCTGGCTAAACCAAATGCAACATTAGTCATTACTCTTGATGAAGTGGAAGAGCGAAAAGATTGCAAAATCCCAACTGACAGCTACACACGAAGAAGGCACATTATAAGTATATCAGCTCCCTCGCAAGAAACTAATGGACTTGCTTACTATTGCAAATTAATCAGTTAAATAAAATTTCTAGTGTTATGTATGCTTTTTTACTTGACTCTGACAGAGACTCGTAGCTATATTCATTACCACTACAATCTAGACTTCATTTTGCTGAATAAGAAATGTCTAACTAAGCTTACAGTCTATGAATAAGCCATGAACCAGAACTTCACTGAAGCTAATTATATAGCTAACATAAAACACTGTAAGAGAGCATGGCCACAGATTGACATCGAGATAAACTATGACGAATTCAAAAATAGCACATATGTATAAATCCATAGACATTTTGCTACGTGATCTGTGCATAAAATTTTATTGTAACATGTACCTCTTGAATTTTGGATTCTGGGAGATAAGATATTGCCAAAAGTAAATCTTACAAAGATGGATGTAGCAGTTGCATGAAATATGACAGTTTGTAGTACTGCTTCATTCACAAAATTCTTATTACTTGGCATAAAATAATTGTACCTAGATATGTACTGTGTGTAATCAATTAGTGCTAAGATAAACATTCATGCGTTTAACTTCTATCATTTATTCTATCAGGTTCTACAGGATACAAAATCCTGCTCTTACACATTAAGCTACTGGTAATCCTTATAAACCCATTGTGATAGGAGTAAAAAGAAGTGAATTGTATTTTATCGTATGAAACTAGGATCATTTTTCACTAATTCACACAAAGTGCACAAAGGTAATGTTATCTCACACACCTTTAATCGTTTGTTTTATACAGAGTAATCTCTACAAAGGGAAGCATTGCTATTAGGGTCATGTAACTCATTTGTTATTGAAATGTTTGTATTTAATTACCTATCTGTACCTAACATACTTAAAACTGATACCAATATCTGAATTATATCGGCATGATATTTAAAGGTGTACCCCAGTTAAAATAATTAGCACAGGGAAATCACTGTATACATAAGAGTAATATTACACTACGTAATGCCCGTGTAATAGCAGAGAGCACTCTGGCACAGATACGGTTATAGGAACACATTACATTATTAAAGATAGAGAATACAGATATTTATTCGTTTGGAATGACTTACAAAGAGAGAGAGAGAGGAGTACACATGTAGAACAGGACAGTTGATGTGTATAACTATCTTTGACTCTTCTGGTAGTTAGATTGATTGCAAATACTAGTTTTAACCAAACTATGCTCATTGTCATACTGTCAAGCAAGAAAATTCAACCCTACTTAGTCTCGGGCATAATGCGAATTTCTTAATTTATTACTTCCGTGTACCCAAAAAAATATAAAAATTGCTACTTGTCCTCATTTGACACTACATATGCATATTCTTACAATAAGGTTCAACAGCATATTATTGGTTTAGGACATTACCTTAATTATTGCCATAATAAACATGTTTGAACTACAATACTTCAGACTGCTTGATAATGTATCCACTTTCTATCAAAAATCTTGTAATAATAGTCAGATGTAATTCATGTAATCCATGTTTATACTGTGTAAACTACGTTTATAGTTCCTATGCTGGTGCCAGGAATAAACGAAATAAAATATAAATACAGTTAACATTACATACGTAGGTATGTGTGACATGATGAAGTTAACTGTGTGTTAAGCCATATGCATGAAACCACACGAAAGAATTTTCAATTTGAAATGCCGAGGGAGACACGAAATATTGATATTTACAGCAAACACAATTTTACTGCGTATTTTACTCTGACCTCTGAATGTTATACTTCAAATACGCATTTTATAGTGTAAAATGCAAAAAAGTTTATTCTCATTGATATCAAACACAATTTTATCACAAATGCTAAAAGATTGTAGCCATCGTGTATTAACTTAGCATTAATATGAAAAAAGTCCCATACGATTCTTACCCTACTACTCGAAGAATATTTCTCCAAACTTGAATCACCGGATACAAGTGTAATAACAATTTTATTGTTCCATGAATTTTTTCCAAGGGTATGCACATAAACTGGAACAGTGCCTAGTCCTACCTTAGGTATCCAATGCGTTGCGTTGCGAATTATGTTTTTGTGAGGCTCTGAATATTTAGTTCAAAGACTTCACCTTTAGTTTACAGTAAGACTTGAGATCACAGACATGGAAATAACTTTCTGCAAAGCAGTCAAGGGAATGAATATGTTATTGGATATCATTTTCAATTTTATACCTATTTAAATTGATACATTTGTAGTATGTATGTATGTTATATGGGGTGTACTGCCTCACTACAGAGTGATAGTACTGGGCGCAGGCCACA
>JABASH010004903.1:0-13067 GCA_019776445.1 Tomocerus maximus | reverse complement strand
TATGCCCTAATTAAATAAAAGTCGAATTGACTTGATCTCTTAGAATATTGGGTTATACAACGATCGAAATAAGCCTAACACCATAGATTACACATAAGAATATTTCAAAATATTCCATTAAAACAATTACTATAGGTTTTGAGTCGCCAGCCATCAGTAGTATTTACTCAGGTCGACAATCAAAATTGAACTGTAGATGTGATATCTGTTACACTACATTATGCCCTAAATAAAAGTCGAGTTGACTTGATCTCCTAGAATATTGGGTTATTATAATCGAAATAATTTTCAAAGAAATCCAGTCGCAGTAACATATTTGGAAGGAGTTGTAGCGTAAAATCAATGCGTGACGCACAGAGAAGCTATTGGTACTAAAGTCGAGAGTAATACATAAATAAATACAATATTCAATATTATAGTAGAAGTCAGGAAATCCATAGGTCTATGACATATAGGATTGTGAAAAAGAAGAGTTCAGATTGTCGAGATTCCATGGAGTCTGTTATGCATACTGAAGAGATAGATGTATCGTAGAGTATCTATTGCAATTCCGTTGTATTCATTTCTATTCTCAAAGTGAAAGTTGTAAGAAAAGCAAGTCATGAGTAGGGAAAGCCAACGGGAAAACATAAACTTGGAATGATAACAGAAGAAAAGTGATATTGCTGTCGTAGTTAAATATCCCCCGGTCACACGATGAGCTGCAGAGGCTCGGCTCGAACCGGCTCACGCATAATGCTAACTTTAACTTCAGCTCATGAAACATAAAAGAGGACATCCAATTTGAAAGAATGGCTCATAGGCTACGACAACGACAACGCGTTTCTCTTGTCCTTCTTTTCGCCTTCTGCCCGAATCCCACTTTCTGCTTTCTTCCACAGCTCAGTCCTCGACAAACTAAGTACAATGATACATTCCACTCTATATAATATTTTTCTTCTGTTGTGCTCTCACTCTGCCTTGTCGTCAGTCCATTGTTTTTCTACAGGATATCATTCCATCTTGTTAAAACTTGTTTATTCACACTCTGCCCTACCTTTTTTCCTACAAAAGATATCATTTTTCAGATCATTTCCAAAAAACTAAAGAGCTGTGCTAATAGTGTCATGTCGGAGACAAGGCCCTTAAAGTACGATGTGGAAACATGAAACATTGTTTTGATTCCACTATTTCTCTGTCTACTGTTTACATTATTTTCCACAGCAGTCTCATAGTTAGCTCAAGTTCTAGTTACACTAATGGTATGTTGAACTACATAAAAACCTTCCCTTCTTCCTAAATTACCATATTTTCTACCAATTTTAGTTTTTACAACATTCTCTATATATTTATAGCATTCTCTGTACAAACTCAAACACAACTGTAAGCATATTAACTCCGCTGCTGTGAATATGGATCATATTTATTCCCCAACCTTTCATAGTCTATTTACATCACGCGAAACACTCAAAACGCGTACCCATACATACATACTGCGTTTATCTCATAAAACAAAAGTCTCTCCGACGGATGATGAGTGCAATTAGCTCGTTATTACAGCGTAAAACAACTTCAGCTGGAAACTTGACTTCAAATTGCGTCACGAATTCACTTTTATCTACTCAATCAAAAAACATCACTGTTCTACTAAGTATTAAACCCAAAAATTCAATCCCTTCTTCCGTAAAAGCATATTTTCAACATCTCCTATAATTTCAGTGATAACCGATACAGGCAAAAGTATTTTAAACAAAAAACACAAAAACCGTTATAGGTTACTAATACACAGGAAGCCATATAAAATGAAGGTTGTAAACAAGGCGTAGGTAAGCAATGTTGAGAGTAGATACATACGTACAGACCACGTGGAGACCTAAAAATCTATCTAGTCGGGTCTGTACAGCCTGCGATAGTGATGGCCCTCTCGAAAGTTTTAAAATAGTCACATGTACAATTCAATGCTATACCTATAACAATTGGCTATTCGGTATATCAGTGAGTATATCGGAGTGAGGGACCTTCAAGTAGTAACCCGTAATAATGGATAATAATGCAGAGGCGCTGCTGTCCACTGCTGTACTTTTCCACCACTACTTGGCTGCTTCCAGTCTATGCTATATATTATCTATCTTCCTTGGTTGTAAATCATATCTACAACATATACTAACTATATTTAACATTATTTCCTGTAAAAATAATTAGACGTTAACACCAACAATTTTGATAGCTATGTTTTTGCACCTCGATACATTGAAGAAAGCCTAGTTTAATTGAGACAATAAGTCAAGTGAGCACAGTAATGCAGAGATTCATTAAAAGTTAGTTAGGGCAGTGTGTTATGAAACTTGAAAAAGTGGAGTTCATTTTGCAAACGTTTTTCTGACTCGTTATTTTGTCAATCTGGCTGAGTTGGGGGCTATATTAGATGTTTTGAGCGCATACATAATGTAAGACAGCCCAAATGAGCGAAGCCCAGAGTAAGTAGGACTCATGCTTGCCGTGTTTCGTGCTTCTTATTCCTTGTTAGGTTTAAGTTACAAGAACAGTCATTATTTATTCTCTGTTGCGTAGCATAATGTTTCGTTATGTATTAAGTTTTCGGTATCTAGAGTAGAGTTGCACATAGGCAGTGTGGAGGATGGACGGAAGTTTTGAGTGCGAAAATATTTAGTGTACATTATATAGGTGGGACATAAGACAAGTATAATATGGGTAAGAGTTGTGTACATAGGTAGCCGTTTTCGCATGACATCAAGGACAGTAGTGAAAAGGGCAGAGGAAATCAACAAACGGAGAAAGTTTGTAGGTTGGTTGAGTAGACTGAAGGAACTCATCTTATTAAATCATAATGAGATGGCAGAAATGGAGGAAAACTTAGATAGAACTGAAACTCCTTAGGGTCCTTCGCCTTGTGATGTAATGTTGATGGGATGCTATGCAATGCAGGTAGGCTGAAAAAACTATTAGACTAGATTACTACACATACGTGCATGGACCATCGTATCCCTGACGTGAGTAGAGCGGGTCAGAGTATATTCCTCATGGGTGGTGCTTATCCGTACACATGTAGTTCGGGAAACTCCGAGTTCACGTGTGTAATGCACTAACATTTGCAAAATTATATTCTTGGGGACTGGGAAAGAAGCGCTGGGAAGAATTTATTTTTTCTACCTACTGACCGTGTAGTTTGAATCTGAAGTCGGAACACACGTACACTGCTCTAATATAACACAAATATTGTATTACCAAGCAAATCACATATCTAGTCGTCCGCCCATTATAATGTATGAACATTTATTATTCTATAAAGTGTTTTCTAGCGGCTTGATCTATTCGTCCATAAAGGAGGCAGGTATCTACTCTCTTAAGCGAGATAGTACTTAAGAATCATAAGCAAGAACACGATACAAGCAAGATATATAATGTAACAGCCTAGCTACCTATGTATGTACATACAAAAGGAAAATTACATTTGAGGAAGATCTTCTCGAGAGCTACTGTCTACATACGTCGATGTAGTCGTTAAATAGTAAAAGCCAAAGTTGAAAGAGATATCTGAGCAGATAACCGAATATCGTTTCCGATCACCGTTTGGCTCCATTTCTCTCTTCCTCAGGCAAGAAGATATCTACTTCTCCTTTGAAGAAAATCCTCAAATAAGCCTTGATGTTCAGCACTGACCGAATCAGCACTTTGCAAACTGTTCAATGAACAAGATAACTAAAAATCATAAAACCAATTCTCTTTATCTCCATTGTATTCCCTATTTTCTACACTCTAATTCTTCAAGTCCTTCCCTTACTCTACTTGGCTATTGTACTCTTTTACCCTTCGGAAATTACCAACTAAAATTGATACCCTCAAACCACGTCATAACAATGAAGTATACTCATGTCTCACTTCAATCTAGGTTAATTTTTATTACAGCCCCATGATTTCTCATCTTGGACAGGATTAACAGCTAAGCCCACACAAAATTTCAGAAATCAATCCCAAGAACATTTGTATTCATATAAAAACATTGTTTCCAATTCTGGGTGTTTAGACATTGTAGTGACGATTCCTATGAAAAGTTTCCAGCACAATATTCAGAATGTGACAACGTTTTAAATAGAAAGTTGTTTGTCATCATCAATCAATAGTGGCCTTTCGATAGTGTTGAATTTACAACCCTGGTGCCCTGTCATCATCAAAGAATTGAAGCTAACTATTTAAGATAGCGTCCTGTGCACTGTTGACTTATAAGTTGAGTTGGCTTTGAGGACTTAAGTTAGTTTGAAAACTTTTGCTTGTGCGGATGTAATGTGATGAAATAGATAAGTCATGTCAAAGGAAGGGGAGCTATTGAGTAACTAAAGCCATGAGCTCATTATTATTTAAAACTGGACTAGGAGAAGATGCTTCCCCTTGTTCTGCGGGAAGCATAATGCGATATGAGGAGAAAAGTGCTGTATTTACAATTAAGAAGGTATTATTAAGTATATGTTTTGCTATAAGGGAATGTATGTAGAATGTAAGTGTTGTAGCGAAAGGAAGTACCCTTTTGAGTTGTCGTTGATGATTTGACAAGTATGGGGCTTCGTTTGAATTACTTAGGTAGGCATTTACGTTTTTATCTGAAAGTTCAGAGGAACAAAAAGGAAGAAAGCCGAAGCAATTCTTGTCCCTTTGATCAATCATTATAAAGTTTTCAAGTGATTATTCTGCTCTGTTCTATTCAATTTCGTTCTTTCTTCGTCTTGGATATCAAGTCACAATGAATGAATAATAACGAGGTGTTCATAGATCAAAGCAAGAAAGGAAAATGCTTCTATTATACTTTATCCATCTACTCTGTCATGAATATATAAATTGATGTGAATATTAAAACCTGTCTCGTCTCATACTTCACCACTATATTAACCTTCTCTAATAGTATGTGTTAAGCTATGGACTATTGTTATGATTGTGCATACATAATGCATAATATTATATCTCCTTTCCTCCATTATACCCTTAATACATATGCTATAATAATATACAAAGCATTTAACTCCAAATATACCTAATAGCTACCTATTATGTTTACCTACACGTAATTTAGTTTACTAAATTTCATACTCTTCCCTACAAACTACTATATTCTAAAACAAGAACGTATTCTAGATATAGTACTATATGGTATATTTATATCGTTATAGCAGGAAACTGTCAGGTCTGGATCTGACTTGACTTTGACAGAACTTTCTTCCATCTTTCTCCTTTGTGCTGTTTACTCGGGAGGCAAGCATTCGGATCCAAAGCTCTACTAACTTGTCCTGTCTGTCTTAGGCTGCTTTGAGTAGAGCAAAGTCTTTCTCTTACTAATGCTATTGCCTTATGATATACCTTCTACTACCTGCCTACCTTCCCTACAAAGATCTAAATCAAGCCGAGCTCCCAATACTTTCCCTAGCTTTTACTTTCTTTATCCCGACTTATGTTTGGCAGCCAGACATATTTCCTTCGGTTATTTTATACTTGGCTCATTCTTATACAAAACCATCCTGCCATTTCTTATGGTGGATGCACTCCAGCCAGCTTTCTCACCGACTAGTTAACTCCACCGTTTCTAATAGCGTCGACTGCAAATATCCTCGAAGACAACTTTCTCCGTTTTACACAGTATGCTACAGCAACTTCTAATAGACTTCTAATTATACTATGAAAAATTGAATTCCACCAACCATGCCAGTATACCTATTTAATTTAGTCACAGAATGATACAGTAATTTCATATTGTTATATTATATATGGTACTTGTTACCTAACATAATTGCAAAAATAGAGGTATTATTTGACATTTCCTTCTGTGTTTACAATAAGCGATTCCTTTTTGCACTGCACACGGAGAGAATGTTATTAATCGCTGAAATCGCGAGAGTGTACTATAAAATATCAAACCTACTGCAAGCCATAACAGAAGCTTACCCAAATACTAAAGGGGGCCGTATGCACAGTGTTTGCTATCAAAATGAACGGAAAGTCAAAAAAAGTAATTTTGACCACAAAAATGAACAGAAAGTCAAAGTGGACAATGTTGACTACCAAAATGGACAGAAAGTCAAAACAAGTAAATTTGACCACAAAATGTACAGAAAGACAAAACAAAAAATTTTGACCATCAAAATGAACAGAAAGTCGAAGTGGACAATGTTGACCACCAAAATGGACAGAAAGATAATGTTAACTATCAAAATGAACAGAGAGTCAAAACAAGGAATTTTGACCATCAAAATGAAGACAAAGTGAGCCCGCAGTATCTCAGGAACCAATAGACCCATTTTAGCCAAAATCAATAGGGATCGTCACAGGTCCATAAGAAATGTTTTTGCTAAGTTTGGTCAAAATCTGTTAATGTGTTCGGGAGTTATCGTGGGTATGGACAGACTGTTCGATTCTATAAGCTCGCTTCCTCGGGAGAGCTAAAAAAGAGACGGAAAAGGATCTGGGTATCGACCATATACAAATACGTGTCGTAATGGAATGGCTTCACAGTTCTATTGTACTGCTGTGTAATGTGGTTTCGTTTTTCCTCCTTGTGTTGAGCTTCTTTCACTTGGTTAAAGAAATCTATTGAATTTGAGTTAGCACACGACTCCCTATCTCCAGATATTTTACTTTCTAGTCTAATAGTTTGAGCCAAGTACACGAGAATAGAGGTAGGAAATGCCAACATATTTAGGTTGATAAAAGCCCATGAACCTACATACTAAGCTAACTACACTTTCTTTTCTACTTGCTCTTTCCTCTTTATGTAGCGTCTATCATGAAAAACTTTATGTATTTTGTTTTCAGTTACTTTACTTTTAGCGCATACGATGGACTCTACTTTTTCTGTTTCCGCATCTTTATAGTCATAGAAGTTACACCGCTATAGGAAATAACAACTACAACCACCACCATCGTCGATACATTGAACTGATTTACTTTTTGCTTTTGTGACATGTGCAACGAGAAAATGTTTTTATCTACATTCCTATCTCACCGTACCAACTCACCTTCTGTTTAAGGCAGTATGCAATGTACAGCATGCATACATGCATTTTTTGCAAAAACTAAATACAAATCAACTTATACAATAAACATAAATGTACAATTCTTTCGCAGAAAGCGTTTTATATCGCCACTCATCTTGTCGACTGACCTATATCCAAAATAGAAAATATTGCTTAAGGAAAGCGAATTTCAGTTTGCCCAGCTATTTATTCGAACAAATATCATCATAATCAGTAATAATACCACAATAAACGAAAACATTGCAACGGGATCTGATTTATTGACCTAAACTGCTAAAAACCAGATTACTGTATTGTGTTTAGGTCTTTTAACATCATAAGGGTATTTATATACTTCAAAGCATCTAACACAAAATATACATCTTAACATGCTTACCAGGGTTGATAGAGTTCAAATTTCTAGAAATAGGACTCTCTTTAGTATAACTAATAGGATAAAAAGCTTTTGAAAATAATTTCTTTGCAAGAATCTCCATAAAAATAGAAGTCGGAAGGGTTTATTGGTTAGTAGCATACCTGTGAAACTAATGGTGGTTAGAAAATTTGAGGAAAGTCGGCAAATTGGTAGGTAAATAAGGGAATCAGAGGGAGGAAGGATTTTTATTGGTGTGATATGATAATGGGAACTTGTATTTGTACTTAAGCCATTAAAGTATAGGTGCACAGAAGGTTTAAGGTATGTAGGGGTAAATTGCTTTATATTTAGCATTAGTAAGGAATGCATAAGTGTAGTCGTATTTTGTGCTTAGCTATATAGGAATGCAGGTAGAGTGATTAAGAATGTCATTTGGATGTTGGCTATAGGCTATATAATGTGATGCCGTGCATGGTACAAGGAAAAGGTAGGGAATGTGACTCCAGACTACTAATACCTACACGTCGACAATTTGAGCCTATAGGCGTAGGCACATAGACTGAATACAAAACACCGAATTTGGCGAGAGTCGACCATAGTAGGTTGCCACGGAATTCGGGAGATAAAAATGACGGGGAGTGGTGCGGTGTCTTTGGCTGTGTAGGAAAGAGAATCCTCTCGGAGTTGAGCTCAGTGCTCCAGTTCTACCTTCACTTTACTAGCCTATTTTACCAGTTAAGTATATGAGTAAAAAGAAAGCATGTGGGTTGATGGCTCCCTATTCCTTTTTGCCCTGAAGTACCGTTCATCCTTACTCTTCCCTCCACACTAAACCCCGGATAACACACAAAGGTGCCATGCCAGCAGAACAGTACAATCTTAGTCACAAGAAACACACATCGCATATATGTACAGATATGTACGCTTAAGTAAGTAAGATCATGCAGCTCCTATTAATGTGATCTAGGAGTAACAATAGGAGAAACTATTAGCTATATAGCCATTCTTGCTGGCCATTCATTATCGTCAGTTTGCGTGAATTGCCGGAGCAATGGAGAAGGTAAGTCTATGTACAGGCCATGCCAGTTCCAGCTCGACTATTCAAGAATAGCAGCTTAATGCTTCACGTGGATGTGAATTGAGAATCCTCTAATATAATCTAATGTTGAATGTAATGCAATGCAAAGTGAAAGCAAAAGTGAAAATGGCCGGGCCGACATACATACGACATACACATACGGAGACTTGAATGAGAGAATTCATTCAACTGGCATTGCATGCCATGCCGTGGCATTTCATAGTGGACGACTTTACGACTACCGTTAACTCTGTCTTATGCGAATACTATATCTGCAAAAGGTAGGCATTCCTATACTCTCTACTGCTTTACCAACCTTATAATGCATGTATGTTCATAGTTCATGCATTGCATGTGGGCTCTCATTTAGCATATTTCCCTTTTGCACCACATAAACACATATATGTATATAAAACAAAACGAAGTATAATATATATCAATATAACTGCGCATACTTTAAAATACTCGAACTTTCTATGTTACAAAAGTAATATGAAGCCAACTAGGATTCTTTTCTCCCAGCAGGATGCATTTTTCATAGGTAGTATACATTATGTAGGCCTCTACGTAAAATCATAAGTATTTACATGTAGGTAACTTTCCTGGATATAGTTTGTATTTGTTGGAGTGGGTAAAACTAGTACTAGATTTTGAACTGGATGGTGGCTTTTTTAAAAGTATGATAGTACATAGCAGTAGCAGTAGGTAGGTACATAATGCAACTTTACACATCACATCACATTCATATCCACATCACATCAGCATAGAATAAAGAGAGACGGGACTATTCCTCACTAGTTACATTATATTACAATACAGTTAGCTCATAAGCGACACTATCATAGTTCCAATGCAGGTTGACGCAAGTAATGCTATAAATCAGCGAGAAATGTCTTTCGAACTGAAAGACTTGATTCGCAGCTCACTAAATCACTTCTGCCGAGCCTCACTTCCCTCCATCCCTCTCGTCCTTCCACTGACTCTGCCTCGCTGATGAAACGAAATGTAAGGAAAGCATATTGTAATGGGACACTAGATATTCCTCCATATCTGCCTACATCAATACTCTCTCTCTATAAATAGTATAGTGAACATCACCCGATAAGTAATCCGCATAAGTAAGACATGCAGCCTTTTTTGATGTCCATACTGATAGTGTACACCGAACGGTAGTACTTGTGCCTACTTGGTATTCATTTGATTTCGTATAATATATGGAAGACCATATAGGATCCTACATATTTTATCAGGTATACAGAGTACCTATAAATTATTCCTATAGCATGAGATTTATAGGTTAGCTATTACAGTGTTGTCCGATAAGTTAACAGAAGCCCTCACTCAATTCTCCAACTGTGTACATATAAATAAACCGTAACATATCGTAGAAAATGTGAATTTATCTTGGCCACCTGCTTAGCTCTCTGAGGGCGGATGCGTTACAAAACAGTTTATCTTATTCTTAGCTTTCACTGTCATTTCTATTGGTCCTTTTAGCTCTCTTGCAATATATTGTAATGACCTGACCTAAAGTGTCTCCGACTTTCACAAATTAGCCACCACAGAGAGAGAAATGCCAACTCAAGCTTAGTCAAGCCAAGTCAACTGTGTCACATTAAAGTACTCTTCGTCCAGATTAACCTACTCTAAGTACCTAGCTACAATATTATTCCCACTCCGTGACTCGCAACATCGAACATTCCACCAAGACCGAAAAATAACAACGCTACAGAAACGTGCGTTTGTTTCGTCTGTCTGTCACTGTCAACTCTTTTGTTCAACGGGATTGTCCCTTCTGTCTTGTCTTCTGCCCTTTTCTTTGTGATTCTGATCTTTATTGTCCTCTATGACATACGGATATACTATTCCTTGACTTTTACTTATTCTCAAACCATGTATAGTATCGGATTCTTACAAAATACTAATACCCCCTTGCATCCTCATGTTTCCCCTATTGATTACATCCTCGCACCAATATAAAAACGCTTTGTACTACACTGTACTAAATGCAATTTACAAATGTCATCCTTAATTGTCACCCTACTACTTGCCAGACTAACATTTGAATACACTCTCTACTACTGTGATGTACAATAATAATTCATTGACACTAAAAAAAATTTCATGCTACCATGAGCTGATCATTACAAATCCCAGTTATTTAATATAAATCATGTTTTGAAATGTAGTACCAATATTCAAGCGCAGATTGATGGTACGTAAGTATTTACAGCAATGTTGCAAAAAATGTGGATAAGTTAAGAATATAACTGCAATTGTGCTGCAAATACCAAATTGATGTAACTAGTATTACGTAGTTGTGAAGGAAGATAGCATAAGTTGAAATGATTGTATTTTGTATTTGGGTATAGAGTGGAGGTTTTGACTGAATGCATGCATGAAGCATGACAGAAATCAGTTGGGAACCGGAGGTCATGCTCCACTACAACACGTCATTACGACTCTAGGAGTAACTTGACTTTCCATATGGATGTGTTGTGCTAGTGCATGCTACGTTAACTGCCGACAAACATGTATCCAGCAGTGTATCATGTAACAAAGAGCAAAGCAAACCCCCAAATGAACTCCAAGGCAGTGCGACTTTTCTCTAGCATTTCTGTACGTATATAAGTAATATCACATGTTAACAAATAGATATTAGGGAAAGTGGTAGAAATATTTATATACCATCCACCATGCACAATTACGACAGTTTGGGAATATATGATTCCACTGCAGGTTGAAGCCATAAGGGAGCATTCTATAGGTATATTTGTACGTTATTACGGATAACTAGCATAACTAACCAGAAGCAGTCGACTTGACATTATGCATTAACGATCAGACACAATGCATTATCTATTATAGAGTACACAATGTCCCTTTAGTGATATGCAGGGCAGTCTCTTGATGTTCTGCAACTGCTAATACGACTCCTCTCAACTATCATCAACATCAACTCTTTTGGCGCAGAACTGTGCACCTTCCCTTTCTGACTCCATATAGTACGTACTAATATGATGCAGTAAAGGGAACACTTAGGAAGTGTACGTAATAATATGCTTTGAGGGCAACACTCCCAATCTTAGACTCACCCTTTTCTCTAGTGTCTCCATAATTATATTAGGAGTAAGTATTTTCTAATAGGAAGTTGGTGAAACTGCAAGGAAATCAAACGGAGAGAGGAAAGTAGAATGCAAACACATTATCGTCCTTTGACTTCGATTTTGTATCAGCTACCAAATGTGAATGTGTATTTGTATACGTGAGCTACTAGTAATAGGACACTACTATATAATCGTTTGAATTTGGCCAGCTCCAATTCATACCAACAATGGCTCTAAGTATATTAAGTGAAATGTATTACAGTATAAAGCATTCCATTCTGTGTTCGGGTTGGCACTGGTATGCAGTATATGACTTTCCTTACGTATTTCATCTAATAGTATCAAATAAAGATGATTGTAATGGTATTGAGTATTCATCCCGAAAGGGAGTACTACTGAAAAGTACTAAGGAACTCACATCCAATGAGATGTAATGCAAACCCAACCAAGTCAGATCACAAAGTCCTTTGAGTTCATTGAATTAAACTCATTCTATTTCCCTAAGAAGGAAAATCATGCATGCATACCAAACTCCGGCTTGGAAACCAACTCTTTGATAATACAACTATGAGCACCTAAGTCAACAATGTACATTCCCTCAAAGTGGGTTCCAGTCTTGCACTCTATGTAGCTTTTAATGAGAGCATTATTCCTTTTTGACTTGCTTTTTAACAGAAACCGACAGACTACGTCCAAAAACTTTTACTCGTAGCTGTAACAGACTACAGAGACATAATGCACCATTATTTTCTACTTTTAATATGCATGGATACATAGCGAGGAGAAAGAAACCACCATCATCTTCGTTATGCATGATGCTCCACTGACTTCACTGCAACCAACTACAATAATCGAATCTATTCAAATCGAATTTACAAGTAGTTCGACTCCAGCTCCACACAAGATCGGCATGATTAGGATACAAGCAAAGCGAAGCACAAGTAGTACCTCTAACGTTCATACCTCCTCCACATATATTTAGTCCGACTTTTTTAAACACACTCCAATTCCCCCAAAGAGACTATTGACGACTTATATTATCTTGCAATGCAGAATGACGTTATTACTCACGACTTATATGACACCATTGGTAACTTACGTAATATTAAATTAAGTTCACTTCAAATTCACGTCCTCTTTTTGTATGCAGTACTTGGTATAAGTATTACCTTATAGTATAGCTCAAAACATGACATTTGACCCCTCATGTGCTGCAATTGTTTGGCTAGCAGTATTTACTACTTAATATATACCTTCGCAATTTCAAACAAATTTTTGCTTATGTATTCCACATCATAAATACATAATAGCACTTAAATACGTTAAAATATTTTTAACACTGTACTGCATGCCTTAATAATAGAATAGCGACTATCTGAGTACTTGACAGAGCACATATATTTGAATAGGTACTCATTTTACAATTGGAATACTAAAACTGTATAGAATGCCAGGATGTAAGTCAGTTGTGATAGTCAGGATTAAAAGTTGTACTTAAAACAACTTTAGAT
>JABASH010004902.1:0-13073 GCA_019776445.1 Tomocerus maximus | reverse complement strand
ATTATTGGTCTAATTCACCGTAAATACTTTGATGATAATAATATTATGACTGTCAATTTGATGATTAATACAAATATAAGTTAGTCAATTTGATGATAATAAATATAAGTTAGTCAATTAAAGTACGTATCAATAATAACTTTAAAACTCTATTGAGACTCAAAAAGTACAGATCATCTATGGTTTTTTGAGTTTAAAAGTCTGATTTCATTTGAATCTAATCATATAGCAAATACAATTCAAAACAAACCAGTTTTCAAATTGACGCTTTGTACTTGAATGCAGCATACAATAGATGCCCTTTTTTAAATCCGTCAGCCAACTGTCTTTGACAATGACATCCTAATTAGTCTTTAGTAAGTGCATGGTGGGTAGAGACAATCACATTTAAGTTGTCAGAAGTTTTTAAGGTTTCGTCGATTTCTTCGGAATATCTGTATCAACGTCAGCAGCTTTCACATTCAATCCGCAACTGCTCTGTCCCCCTTAACAAACTTTTGGAATTAAATTTGCATTGATAAAATTGGCCAACAAGAAGACGTGAAGAATGCTTGCATCTCATAGCAAAGCTACAGCCAACATTATATCCAATGTCTATATAGTAATATGTATGTCTGAAATGAACTTAACGAATCTTTGGTTGTCCGTAACTAGAACCACGTATCTTAAGGTGGCTACGTGTTTCTAACAACTCTGTTTGTTATGGCTCAAACTTTTTCTAAATTGTTTTCAACAATCGGATCAGATTATGTATATACGGGGCTATACCAGTATGTATATACATATATACTGATG
The DNA here is from genome assembly GCA_019776445.1 of Tomocerus maximus. Lineage (NCBI taxonomy): Eukaryota > Metazoa > Arthropoda > Collembola > Entomobryomorpha > Tomoceridae > Tomocerus > Tomocerus maximus. Next base: position 12,278 of record JABASH010004902.1, on the reverse strand, counting down.
TATCCATTTGTAAGCGTTTTCTGTCCAGCATGTGCAACATGTTGAACTTTAGAATACAATTGTAGTTACTAGAAGTAGTATTAAATACAAGATTAACAACAGTTGATTGACAGGTATTAGCATTAGTACCTATACTCGCTATAACAAAGCAAAATTAAAATCGCAGCTTTGTATATAGACAATAAGTTTGGATATTTATTTAATTGCTTTACATAAGGATTATGATATCTGTGTACTTAAGTATAATAAACTTGTATAAACATTGCGTACCTACAGGTCGTGCTTATGCTTACTGCAGAAAATCATGGCTACTGGTACGTGGTATCGGTACGGAATGAAGTTACGTAAACCGGGATAATGTACTGTACTAAAACTGTACCAAACACCGTAAAATGCTTCATATTCATCCTTCTAATCCCCCAATTAATCCGACTTTGGGAAAGAATGGACGGAAATAACAGATAGATGGTAGTAAATGGTAATAAATGGGAAATAAACAAAAATGTAGATAACAGCATAGACAATGAAGGTTAACTGGAAACATTTTCGAAATCATAATTATTATTACTACCACTTCAATGTACATTCCTTTTGCCTTTCAGCAATGTGACGTATTATATTTTTACTGCGCATTAAATTTAACAGTCCCGTTCTTGTCAATCTGAATAGTAATACTCTTTAAAAGTGTTGCAGCATTCACTACATTCAAAAGTTTTAGAATTCCACATTTTGAACTAGAAAATTAACAGATTATCTCGTAATTGTACTAATAATGGACTTATCAAATGTCATTCTTATTTTTGGCTTAGTAGTTGGTACAGCACTGGGTAAGTCCCTGGGACGAATTTCTATCGGCTTTACTCATTACACTGTTGTAAATGTAGGTATGTGTTGTGCAATAATACAATTTTGCTTTGTTCTCATTTTGCATTTTAAGGTAGAGAAAACATCACAATTGAAGAATTTAAACCGAATTTTGTGGGAGAAAGAATTGTCGGTGGAACTGTAACAGCTCCAAATGAATTCCCTTGGTACGCATTGTTAACTACCAGAACCAGGTTCCAGTTCTGTGGGGCAACTATCCTTTCTGAAGAATTCGTACTGACGGGTGAAAAATAACAATAGAATATAATATAGAAAATTTATGAAACAACATGATACAACTTTTCTTTTAATGAAATATACTAACCAGCACATTTATTTATTTTGTTTTTTAGCGACACATTGCATGGTTTTGGATAAAGCTGATTTTTTTGTGGCAGCAGGACTTCATAACAGACAGTTGACCATTGATGGAACTGAGCAATATGCCAGAGTAGAGGAAATTTTCAACCATCCTGATTATGTCCCGTACTAACACAACCAATTCTTGTTTATGCTGTAGAATGATATGACACATGAAAGACCACATTATAATTTTATTTCGTCATTGTCATAATATTATACTAAGATCTTATATTTAATACAGCCTTCCTATGGAGCACGATGTAACGATATTGAGAGTCAATCCCCCCTTTAAGTTCAATCAGTACGTTGGAGCAATAGCTTTACCGAGCAGTGGCTCTGTTCCATTAGGTATATCAAGACTACCTACTCGTATAATTACTGTAATAGATAACTTTTTAAATTTTCAATGTATGAAACTAATTAGTGGTGGAATGTATTGTTTGAACCAAATCATTTATATTGTGTACACTATTATAGATTCCGTCACTGCAATCGGGTGGGGAAACACATTTTACAACGGAACTTCTTCTGTCCCAGCTCCCTTTTTGAAAAAGATTAACTTGACACTTCAGACAACAGAATATTGCTCTAAGCAATATGAGAATGTTTATTGGACAGGCGGAATTCCTAGTAAAATCACAGACAGAATGCTTTGTGCTGGTTCTGATCGAAATATGGAGAGTGTCTGTCAAGGTGACTCCGGTGGTGGCTTAAGGTATATAGTCCTTGGCTTAAGGTATAGTTTTAGCATTCGTACATTCATTCCCAGACTCGAAGCACGACTGAGTAGAGCACTCAGAGCTTTTAAAATTCAAATTCCTTGGTCAATAATGTATTAGATGTTTTTACTAATTGATAATTTATGTAGTAATTGTCACGTTCATACAACTCGGACCGCAGTATTTACATATTTATATACGGCTCACATTTGTATACCACATCACACACCACATATTAAATACCCATCCAAAATACTAAAAATATCTTTCTCTTGACAATATTTTTGTATTTTGTATGCAGATGTGAAGATAGCAACGGTCGAGGATTCGTCTGTGGTATCGCGTCTTTTTTGGCCGGTTGTGGCATTAAAGAATATGCTTCTGTTTTTACAAAAGTAGATCATTACATAGATTTCATTCGCAGTCGTACTGGACTATATCTTCCTGGAGGGGATGGGGCTACAACTACACAGGCTACAAATTCTTCTAAAATTTTATTCGCAAATGCATTTACAATTTGGTGTATACTCTGTTCTTTTGTTGCAAGGACATTTAAATAAATCAAAAATATACTGAGAAATACTAACATTCCAGCAAACTGATTTAGTTACTTTCTTCAATACGAATTGTAAGCGTAATTTGGTAGTTCATAATATTATGTAAAACATAAAACAGTTATGTTACGAATGATGGCTTTACGTTCTCAGTTCTCAGTTTACTGTAAGTACTGAGACGAGAGACGAGACGACTGTCATTCTCTCTCCTCTACACATTCACATGCATCATGCAAATGCACATGTACAAAAATATTTTATCTGGATAAGTAGTTGTCTTTCTTTGTTTCGTTGTATCACTACCTAAAGAAATTAATCACCACATCATTGATACGTTTCGACTGGAAACTGAACTAAAGGCTGTTCCTTCTCTCCACTACATATAATTCCTCCAAACTTCAAAATTCTTTTGGCTCAGCCACAAATAATATATTTAGAAGAAGGGCTTATCTCGAATCCATATTATTTTGGATTTTTGTAAGAAGACTCGTTAATGTCACAGACAGGTCATCATGAATGAAGAGGATGCACAAAATAGTAAACTGTCTTATGACTCGGATGACGAGTTATTTTTGACAGCTGTCATAAAATGTGAAGAGAAGCACATAGAAGAAGTGACAGTGGATCAAGAAGATGGTAACTTAAATACTCTTAATTAAATACTAAACTAGACTTAAATACATAAATTATTTATATTTGTGATATGATTCGGAATTTTTTATCAAAATAATATGCAAATGCAACCAATAAACAATAATACCTATAATAATTGGCTGGTTTTATTGATCTTGAGTAGTATACAGCGATAATGATGAAGGACCCGAAGAAGGAGAGGAAATTTGGGGCTGCGATAACACTTTCCTTCAGATTTGTGAAAAAGTGGACAATCAAGTTACAGTGAAACAAGAAGATGAAGATGGTAATACATTATTTGAAATTGAAATGTAATTCTGTAGATATTTGCAATGATAAAATAATAATATTAAATTCAGTTGATTGTCTATTGATTTTTAGGTGTGCACAATGATAGCACTGATGAAGAAGGAGAGGGAATTTGGGGCTGTGATGACACTTTCCGTCAGATTGAGGATGAAGTTACAGTTAAGCAAGATGGTAACATTTGAATTTCGTGTACGATTTTGTAGATTTTTTGCAATCATGAATATTATAATACTTTCTTGGGTTTATTGATTTTTAGTAGTGCAAAATAATGAGACTGGAGAGGAAGAAGAAGAAATTTGGGACAGTGATGACTCTTTCGTTCAGATATGTGATGAAGTGGAAAACGTCAGAACAAACTCACATCCTAAGAGTTTACTATGCAATACAACGTTAGCTGATAATGGAAGTAGCCTAGATGATAATAGTCCCATAAACCAAAGTAAGTAAACTTCTGCATCTAGTCATAGAATTTTCTAGTATTAATACTAATATTAAGTGCAAAAAACACATGTCTTAATTGATCTTGATATGGTGCAATACGCAGTACAAGTATCAGTCAATTCTATAATATTATTCTATTATAATTATTTAGCTGCTGAAAACAGACTGCTAATTCAACAAGGTGAAATGGGAAGTCAAAATGACAAGTGTTCACAAAAACCTACGAGTTCAACTTTAATAGCATCTAATCAAGATAATATTATTACATATAACCAGCCAGAAGAAACTACCGATATGGATGAACGAAGTACACATAAAAATATTATTCCAGAGCCTCCAAAAAAATTAAAACAACAGAAAGTACGTGAAATTAATTATGAAAAGCTTATTCGTCATAAAATTACAACTATTCAAAACGAACCCAATGACGGATACGGATATAGTTGTCCATCCGATTGTTCGGATTGTCTGACTGAATCTGAAGTAAGAATGGGCTTCAATATGAGAGATGTGGTTTTAATGACAACCTCTTCTGAAGATGAGTCATCTACTAAGAATGTTCTATCACCTAGAAATCAAGCCACTGATGATCGTAGAGACAAAGAAGTTGCTCAGTCTGATTCAAGCGACATTAAAAAAACAATTAAGAAAAGTATTGGACATACAAGAAAACAAAAAAAAACCACTCATAGGAAAAGAAGAATAGTTTTAAGTGAAAGTTCAGAATCTGATTTTTCCAATGAAAATAGAAATCAAGCTAAAACAAGGGTTAAAAGGAGCGTTCCGAATAAGAAAATGAAATTAGAAAATCAAAGAAAGCGACAGAAATTATCTAATAACCGACGAAGAAACTGCAGTAGCAGCAGCGATTTTATTAAAGACACTAGTTCAGAATCTGATTACTCTTCTAGCTCAAATAATGAAGCCCGTCCCAAAAATCGTAAAATATTGAGAAATAAAGTTCCAAGATGCTGCAAATCTAAATATAAAAGAGACCAAAGTGTCGAAGAGAGTGGCTCATGTGATGAGCCGTTGACCTTGTCATCGCTTGAAAAATTAGTTGAAGAAAGCTCTCCTAAATTAAAAGTAGTTCTAGAGGATATTGGTCCAAAACTCGTGTTCAATAACGGCGTAAAAAAGGCATCCAATAAAGGTGACACTGACACCAAAGACTCAGACGAATTAGGCATCATAAGTGCAGATGAAATTTCAGATAGTGAAATTCAAACATACACAAGATCACGGCCTGTAAAACCTGGGCCGAAATATCGATACCGAAGACAACACACTGGGGACACAGATGAAGAAAATGAAGACAGCAGTGTTAGTTCTAAAGGCGAAATTGAATTTGAAAATGATACTGATTCTGAAACTTCATCCGCTGGTACTTGTTCTGCTGTACCTTCGGAAGACATATCAGATCCAGACGAGGACGACGAAATAGAAGCGGCTAATGACAAATGCATTGTTTGTCGAGCATTAGGAAGTACTAACGTAGAAGGCAGAAGCAGGGTAACAAACACGTATTGGTAAGTTCAATAAAGTCGAACCTTTTAGGCAACATATACAATCGCTAATATTTTATCTGTTATTTGGAATTATAGACACGTAGTAAGCCATTTATGGTCTATATAACGTAGTAAGCCATTTATGGTTAATGTGTTTTTTGTTTGTTTTATGCAGGTGCAAATGTGATCACTGTGCAATTTCTTCCCGGATGATGAGAGATTACGATCGCGTTTGCTGTCAAGAATTGACCAACGTTGTGGAATTCCTGAACGACGAATTGGACACCTCTTCGCAAGAAAACTTTTGTATTACGATGCACCCTAGATTTAAGAAAGATGTTTTGGGTTTCGGAGCGTATTTGCGAACTCAGAAAAATGCCTATTTCTGCTGCAGGACAGCCACCGAGCAAAAGCGTGTTTATTACGCAATGTTATCGTTTATTCGATGGATTTTTGACCGTATGCTTGATGGCGATAGAATAATGCCCCCCGCTTGCGTGGTAAAAGCCATTCGTGAAGCTCACATGGAAAATCCGAATGAACCTCGCTATATAACCTTTAAGCCAGTTAAATATTGTGACACAGGATTTCATTGTAAAGCTGCAATGGGAATCAAAACTAGTGCAAGTACGGGATAATTTTTTTATTTGTTCTTTTTATCATTTCATTTTCAATTCTATTAACGAAAGACTTTGCCGTTGCCAATCTTTTCAGGAAATAAATGTTGTGATATTATGCTATAGGTGCTTGCAATTAGTCTAACTAGAATTTTCATTTCTAATCCATGTTTCTGTTAAGCCATATCATGTTCTGGGCATTACGTGTTATAATATGTCAGTATCGTAGTAGCTAGTAGTATATAGTTACACATGTTTTTGTAAATGTTATTGTTATTGTGCTATTAGTTTATAGTTTATACGAGATACCTAGTTAGTATATTAGCAGACAACAATTATTATCATTTATTTTGGATTAGTTGCCTTAGTCCACTTATGTTCTTTTTCTGTATATTTTCAAAATAAGTATCAATCGTTTAGTGATGCTGGAATGATTGCATAATGATGATAAGTATTACTTCATTTACTTCAGTATCCAAATGTTTAATTCAATGTTTCAGTCACATGAAGTAATAATGTGTCACCTTCGATTTTTACAGTTCTATTTTTTTCTATTTTTCTATCACATTCTTCATTTAGTCATGTTTGATCCAAGCATGAAAAGTAGTATATACATAATTTTCCTGCTACAAGTATGTATTTTAATGAATTGCAAAGTAATTTAACTCTAACATAGTCTTCCTAGGCATAAAAAATATATTCTACGGTCTACAGAGCAATATTAGAATTGGTGCTTTATGTAAACAGTATTATTGTTATTGTTACGATTACATACTGTCAACGCAGGTCGCTGTACTGTATCTGTACCTAGCTAGGAAGATGAATATTACTAAAAATTGTTATTGAAAATAGTTTTTGGTAATTTCCTAGATAGACAGATAGATTGGTAGATCGAGTATTAAGGAAAACTATTTATAGCTGTAACTCCACCACGGTGTGCTAGAGAAAAATATGGAAACTGAAATAATATGTAAAACTATTGCGCTTGAGTACTAACACGAATTTGGTCACATACTCAGACTCTCTCATTCAATTTTATATTACTAAATAGAACAATGATAAACACACATATTGTTACAGTATATTATGCTGTCTACTGATAGTCATAGTCATAATCACATGCACAGTATTGTAGTTAATGTAGTTTATGTATTTTCTAATTAATGTAGTGTAGTGAAAAGTGTATGATCGTGGAATTGAACAATCTGTGTCAACTTGGTCTTCTTAGGTCACTTTAATTACTACTTTACTGAATATTTGTAGACAAATTATATTTATATGGTACATATGAATTATATGACGAAACAAAAATATTACATTTGTAATTAAATATAGTGAGAATTGGGATCATGAATTTGAAATAATGAGTAATCTATCTAATAATTCATGTTCCACTATAACTGATATTGAGTAGATACAAGTAATGCAAGCCAAGATAAACAGTTACTTATGAAGAAGAATTAATAAATTGTTATATTTTGTGAATACATGTTTAAATCAGTTTACATCTTTGCAAATATTGTATTTATTTCGTCAGTTTCGGTCTTCGTCTTCGTCACTGTCGTCCTCATAAGGAATTAAAGTAATGATGACGTTGTCGTCTCTTCTCTGGTAGAGCATCTCCCCTTCAAAATGTAACAGACCATGTTTGCGAGCTCGTAGCAAAATGCCTACAACTTTGTTAGATATGGCCGTGTATATTTGAAATAGTTCTCCAAACGTAACCTCTACGGTACCGTCAGGCTGCTCAACTCCATAATTTTTAATAATACTGCATAGCTCCACAATTTCTTTGCTGATGTGTGAATGAGCTTTTTTTCCACGCATTTCTGTCTTACTTCCTTCAGGAGGTCGTCCGTATCTGCATGGTATATTTTCCAGGAAAAATGAATATATTCTACGTACTTATAGAAACATTGACCATTTTTAAGATTAAATGAATTACCGCGGATCATCTTTGCTTAGGCCAGTACTGTTTTTGGCAGCATCCTTATCGTATTGTCCTGAAAATGGGTTAGATTTTTGTTTATTTTGATGTTTCTGGGCTTGTTGTTGAAATAAACTCACTCGGTCCGACAATCGGTCATTTCCGAAAATTTTAATCTGTTCCTTTCCACTAGATTCGGCCATTGCTGGGTTTTACGTTAAAAAAGATACGTGTCACTGATAAATGGACAACTTTCTTGGTATAACTTTCTCGTAAATAAATACAAATTCCCTAAATTGTTATCAATAAGTTATAAATGAAGATGTTTTAAATGCACTGTACACTTTAACCACGGTATAGACAAAATAATCCGCCTATTCACATTTACTGACAATATGTCTTACTAATACTATATCTAGGTCCATGTATTTATCTACGTATAGTTTGTTGTGCTGGTATATAGGAATTCTATTAGAGACATTAGAGATTAAAAATAGCTCACGGATCAGGAAAACTTTGCAGATTAAGCATCTAAAACACTTCTGCGTTCTAGATTACATGTAAAAATAGCCCCAACACATGCCACGTACCCTGACGTAGTTTGCAAACTGATATTGCAAAAGGTTGATTTCTTAAGATAAGTCTTACGTTTTACATGTACACTATATGTTCCTTATAAGTTATGGGTATATCACAATCACAGATCACAAAAGTGAGATTAAGACTACACATTTAAATCCTGCATGCATTCACTCATACTTTTGTATTGGCATCACTATTCGAATTTTGCTCTGTAACTGTTTACGCAAACAGAATTTACTCTGCCAAATTCACAGTAACTCCTTATTGTCAGTTTACCAGTTCCAAAACATTGCCTTTTCAAGATCACTTTGAACTTCGTACAGACGTCAAATGCAACTATGAACTAACAGTAGAATATTTCTGTGATTCTTTGTGCGCGTAAAAATAATAATTACCTACATATAAATAATAACATATACGAAGGCACATTTGGTTTGCATTAACTGGTTTGGTGTCCTGTTTGTACATTTGATAAAGAGTGTATAGTTTGTGTTCAGCAGAGCATCATGCAAGTACAGACATAAGTATTGCTTTAACTTAGCGTAAACTAAAGTGAAAAGCCTAATCTATATTTGAGTATCTGTAGGTATGTCAGTATACAAGAATTACATTGCTTAACGGTTGCTTTTTAACGAAAACGATTCTACAACCAAATAACCAAAATACAACGTTATTCCAACCAGCACCTTCTGATAGGGTATCAGAACTCACAAGTACCTGTAATCATGAGATCGCTTTATAATGAGATATACAAAATATAGAAGTAGGTATAATATGTGAACAATATATTTGATCGACAGTGCAAATGGTATAGTAGTAGGTACAGGAACAGAAATAACGATTTGTAATTCTCGTTATGTACTGAAATCGTTTGTTATAAGAACCCATTGGTCACCATTTACCCCATCGCTATCAGCACTTCGTAAAAAATTTCTAATTTTGTGATTTTGGGACATAAACTGGGTGAATTTCAATGGGTGTACATTAATAAGTATGAATTAGAAATAATATCTGATATTATTAAAACTTGTATTGCAGCATTTGAACCTACAGGTTATCTACTAGGTTTATTTTAACTGGTAACATTAAAACTATTTGTCATTAAACACGAAATATCATCGATCAACACGAAAATATTTTTATTATATAAATACAGTCAAGTTGAATATAAAAAGGCAGTATTGATTCTGTTGATGTCAAAAGCAAGCACTTATTTCAGTAAAAACAAAAAGACTCTATATATTATTAGTAGTAATAGCCATGTAATATTAAATTAGCTGAACAAGCGAGCTGGAAGTTGGATGGAACAACAATTTTTAGCAGTATAGCATTAGTATTGGTTGTTTGACAGCCATTGAATGTGTATAGGAAGCCATATGCGAAGAGTGAACCTTTGTTGATACATATTATACATATATACAGTAATTTTGCAAACATGCATTGGTACAAACTAGTTTAGCATCAACATGCTGCATAACTACCAGTAAATGTACCGGGAGAGACTCAGCATTCCTGGTATGTATGTCCTCAGAGAAATTCTACTAAGGAGCCCTAACAAACATACGCATATTTCTGTTGGACTTATAATGCCACTAGAACTGGGTTCATTACTCACATTGACGTGACACACTTCATAGAATTGTAACCGACAAATTCAAAGCTCTGATGGTTTAATGTAAAAAAGGATTTTATTTCGGTTGCCAATTTCCTTGTCTTTCTTCATTCGCCCACAGAGATCCGTATACCTCTTCCTCCACTTTCGGCCACTTGAAATATAAGTGCAACTAAAATTACTATCTGTTTGAGAGTTTGTAAGAGTAAGAACATTACTATTTCAATATTTGATCTCATCACCAATAAATGTGGTTAACATCACATCGTGGGCTAGAATTGAAACAATTATTAATGAGTTTGTTATAGAAGTGTCATCATTAAACAATAGACGTATAGTGTGTAGAAACCTTAGATCCTATTCATATACCTTATAATTGTACTATCGTAAACTGACGCTTTGTTTGAAGAATAAAGGAACCTAAGAATAGAAAATGAAATATTAAAATGAGTTCAATCTTTTATATCAAACATAAAACAAAAATGATTCATAATGGATTAACAGTCATCAGTGGTGGACGAATTAGTACTATAATTGATGTGACTATAGACAAATTCAATTACTGTGTTATAGGTTAGTGTAAGCTGTGTAGACAATAGAATGTGCATTACATATGGATTGAGTATAGTGCACTCGGATTTAATACCTCATGAATAAATAGATTGTGCAGATGCACTGCAGACAATAATGTGGGATAGAGCTAACTAGTAAGAGGTAAAGGTCTCAGAAGCCAAACATTATCCAGCTACCTAGTTTCAATTTATGGAAACTTGTAATTTTCCATTGGCAATTGTTTAGCTTATAGTTTCTGAGTATCTGTGTCTTGTTTCCTTTGTGCTTTCAGCAACTCGCTGTGTCAGCAAACTTGGAACGCTTGCAATTCGATACCAAAGTTATACAATTATGTATGTAAGCATTTGTAATAATTATATATATTTAGACACGAATGTATGCTACACTATAAAATATTTCTAAATGAATACGACTACTAGACTCTCAGCTAGAAAAAGTACCAGTCTCCCTCATCTTTGCCACTTATTATGCGACCGAGTCTTGATTTACACGACAGTCTGTGCCAAAACGTCAGCCTAACTGGAGTGAACTACTGTAAACTGCTTTAGCCAATAAATGCAAGCACTTTGAATACTTGAGCATTTAGGTACTGTAAACATCGACTCAACATACTTAGAAGTCTCATTCACAAACTGAATGACATATTGTTCACGTACCTAACAGCCTTTACTCGGCCGGAACAACAATAATATTATTATTATTGTTTACATACTGCAGAACCGCATTTTATATTCACAGACACTCTCGTACTCTACACAAAAAACACTTGAAATAAGTACTGAGCTATCCATATTGAAACACGATCAATAAAAGATGAAATTATTTACAAGATTGGCCACGTTCATGGGGCGCTCTAAAGAACGTCATACGGAAAGCAATCAGGAAACAACCAAATCCAAGAAGAAATCTAAAGTAAATATGAGCCAACAGCTATAAACCTTGTAGTTATCTATGAAAAATGAATTAGAGAACTGAATAAACTGGATCATACTGCCTATTAACTACCACATTAAAACTTGGTGATCAAAATTACTGCAGTCGACTTATACTTACACTTTTATTTCATCTTTTGTTCCATGTAGTCGAGCTCAACAAGTAAGAAAAGGAGGAAGCAGCCGCAAACTGGACTGAAGCCATGTCTGAAGCAGCCGAACGCAACCCCCAAAAAGAGGAAGTGGAGTATCAAGTTTTTGGAAAGAGTTACAGGTACGTATTACAACAAAATAATATCTCTCCCCCCATAAGTGTAGATTTGAGTACAATTAATAAATCAAACACTTATTGCATTGTCTCTAGTGTACCAAGTTGAAGAAATCGTTCCAAAACAAAAGAAATCCTCCATAAGTTCTAGTGCCAGTGTTCAAAGTCCTGACAAAAGCCCCAAAAGTGCTGGGATGGCCAATTCACCCATTTCAACGGAATATAAAACGAGACTCAACATTTTCTATGAGAGACTAGCTCGATAAATAAGAACATTTATTAGTAGCATTATCCAGCTATAGAAATCAAGTACATCTGTACTTGTACATTTATGTGTATCATACTACTACCTTCAAGTATAGGCAGGCACACAATT
>JABASH010004901.1:0-13073 GCA_019776445.1 Tomocerus maximus | reverse complement strand
AAATTAGTGGTCAAGAAATTTTTTATACTTTTTGTAGAATATCTAGTCCAGTCTTCATTTCGTATTCTACTGCATCCTGAAAGTCTTTGGCAGAGTAAGCGGCATAATAGGCACTCCGTCTATCTTGATTCATACATTCCTGAGGGAATTTGGCTATAGACGTTGCATACACGATGGCTTGTCCGAGAGAAGTTCCACATGCTACGATTCGGTTCGCTAAGCCAATTTCGAATGCCTCCTTCCCCGTCACTGCTCTCCCGGTCAAGATCAAGTCCATCGCTCTACTCAACCCAATTAAAGCTGGCAATCGAACAGTTCCTCCGTCGATGAGTGGTACCCCTATACACAATACGCACATTAGCTCAATTCAGAGAACGCTAATGGCATGAGTAACAGACCATTATTAAATTAGGATCTTGCTCTCCCTATCCCCATATTATATCATTAAGATCAACAGTCGATTGATTTTCAGATACAGGCAGTATTAGTACACCTCGCCCCTGTACATGTTGTAATACCCTGTAAAGGTATTACAACTCCCCTTTTATCTGATTTTCACCCTTGTGTACAGCATCGGCAAATAATAATATTATATCTTACATTATGCTTATACTTCATGTTTTATACAACGAAATAATATTTGAATTATTTACATGATTTTCATTAATTTGAATATTTCTTTTACATGTCACTTTTGTGTCAATACCTACTAATAATAAAGTTAATTTTATACTACACAATAATAATATGCGATCTCAAAAAAATAGAGTGAATTGAATGAAACAATTTTTTACTTATCAATCACTTACGCAAACTTATTGAAATATTATAAATGATACATTATTATTGTTAAATGGTATTTACCAAATCTTCTACAGAAGACTCCCATCACAGCTGTATCTTCAACAACTCTTATATCACACATAAGTGCTAATTCTAATCCTCCAGCTACGCAGTAGCCACTGAAAACGACAATATTAATTATTAACCTGTCATGCATTTCACAAATAATCAAATGATAAATACTTTATGCCCACCCACCGCATAAAATAAAAAACTCCTTTAAGATTTAGAAATGGCTTTCAAAAGAGATTCTACAAATACTTCGCTATAAATGTCAGATAATTGCAGATATGTAGTAGTATATATAGCGCCGGCACAAAATACTTCAGTTATCATGAAAGATATCAGCAGTAACTCAATTATTATTATGGTCTTTCCCCAGACTAACTATAGGGGGAATATACTATATTATAGATACCTAATTTTTTTAATAGTAACATAAAGTAACATTTGCGTTGTGGATGGCTTGAGTTGATATGCCTATGAAGTTAGCATTGTAATATATTTGCTTTTGCTATATATACTAATATCTTGAATGTTTACTTGAACGTATAATATTTACTAGTGCAGTGGCATTCATGAATAAATTATAACAGTAACAATAGATAACAAGAAATACACGGAATTTATTTATTACCTTACTGCAGCTATAACAGGTTTACGGAAACAAAGTTTCCTAGATGGTCCCTGAAAAGATAGTAAAATATTTTATCTTCTAAATACATTACATATACTAAACACGGAATAAAAATATAGTTCAGTACCATTGGACCACATCCTAATTTGTTAAATGGGTCGAAATTTTCTGTACCCATCGCCCCGGTGTCCCCTGAAACTTCCGAAAGATCATATCCAGAGCAAAAGGTGCCTCCTTTTCCATAGAGAACAGCGGCAGTTGATTCTTCATCTGCTTCAAAATTATCGAAGGCTTTCTGAAGAAGCTTCGCTGTAGCGGGGTTAACACAGTTACGTTTTTCAGGCCGATTAATTCCAATAGTAGTGATACCATTCACCTTTTCTACTATCACCAACTTTTTCTCTGTTGTTCCTTCAAAGAAAACTTTATTGCAATTCTTCCAAAATAAGAAACGTGTAATCGTGTAAAGAGGAAATTAACTAACCAAGTGTTGAAATAAAAATCTTTCTTATAATATTGCTAACTTTTACCTTCAGTCGAAAACAGCCTGCCCTTCTTAATATTCGGATGGGAATGGGAAAAGGTTGCCAATTTAATATTTTCTTGCAAAATATTATATATTCTACCTGAAAGTGTCGCCGAATTTCGAGAAAGCATAGCCATTACAAGAGTCTTGAGTCTTGTCGCTGCTTGATGACTTTCCTCCAAGAATCGGCCAGGTAATGTATATTTTAAATATTATTACAGTGATGGTATTGTTTTACGTAAGATTTCTACCAGTGCAGTACTTTTGATTTTTGATGCTTGTGATTTCTTCAGCTATCAAAACATTCCCTAATATCATATGAACAATGGAAACTTAAAATCTGCCCCTTCCCATGTTGTTTTTCTTAAGTAACACGTTGTAGTTTCAGCACTAATGCAATGGTAAAAGATGGGTATAAAAGAATAATCGTGGCGTGGGTGGTATTGTTCATGAATATCATGATGTGAATTAGTTTATAGTTTATTTTAAATACATATAGCAGCCTTCGACCTACTATGATCAAATGATCATGGTCGCGGACATCTGACGACGCGGTCGGCATATTCAGCAACAACAATGAATATTTCCTAGTTGGTTTCGTTAGATCGTCTCGATTGGCGATGAATAATAATTATTATGATAAGAAATAAAGTAATGCTATATATCATCATATCCAATCCAGTTTTGTAACAATTCCATACATTTGATGTGGAAATTGCAAAGTTTTTGCAAATGCTGTCCATTGTTATAATAACGGTAATATGAAATTATTGTATACTGCCAAAAGAGATGACAAAAAATATACAATAATGATTGAGCAATGATAGTCCTTAAAATTTTAATACAAATACTGATACTTCTAACAAGTGTTACAAATACAGATATATGTTATAATTATAATGTACTTACGAATCACACCGCTACAAAAATATGGTCGAAAACTGGGAGTGTATAGTTGGATGATACATGTACAATATTATGAACATAATACTTTTAACAGGAGTAAAGTAAAATAAAACGAAATTGCGTTTTATTTATATATTCTTATTGACATTTAAAAGCTTTTGTATACAATTTTAGCTCCCGTTGGAGATTTGGTTTTCTAAATAATGTTTAATAATTTCGCACTTAACTGAACCACATTCACAAGGCTTTGGATGTTCTTCATTTTCGTCTAAGCACTCAAGAAGAATTCTGTAAGATCGACTAAACGGTTCTAATGATTCTTTTTCTATTGCTAAATTCCAACCCATGATATCTCCTGCTTCAAAAGTAGTTTGTGACGGAAATAAAATGACAGTTTGTTTCCAATGAGTTTCTGGGTCCCAAGGAGCGGTGGAAAGTGTTACATCGTCTAAAAATGTTATAATAACATACATAATATACATACTAACAAAAAAATTTAGTTTCCCTTTAGTTCATCACTCACCCTTATCAGGGACAGCAGGAAAAGTACACGTAAACCAAATACAGACTGCTTGCATATCTCCGTCTTCTTCAATGGAAAAAAATCTTCTATCACTTAAAGATTTTAGTTCTCCTAGCTTTATTGTTTGTAAATTAATATCAAACAAAAGTTGAGGATCTGATAGTAAGTTTTCAGATGTAACCTAAAATTATAGAAATTCATGAGTACAAACTTTTACATTTAGGCTTTAAATTTTATTCAGGTAGGCTTCTTTACTGTAAATATTTCTGGCTTTGATGCAACTTTTGCAATTTCACTGAATGGGCTAAGATCAAATCCATACTGAGGGGTTTCCCAAAATTCTGCTTGATTTTTCCAAAGGTCAGGAACTTTGCATGGTGCAGCATATATTTGGGCTGAATTAGGGAACAATAACCCAGTTTCTGGTTTCAAAAACTTGTCCCGAGCAAAAATTACAGATTCTAGCATGGATTCGTGCAGCAAATAAAATCCCATCCACTCAGAAACAATTATGTCAACTTGAGTTTCCAATTTTAAATCTTCAACTTTGGAATGAATTACCTATATGATATACATGAGTGAAGATCTTACAATTTTGAATTATACTATCTATAGGGAATATAGAAACAGGATTCATTGTTAAATTACTTTACTTCTATAACATCTTCATAGCCATTCTTTTTGACTACTTGAGGAAGTGTATTTGACAAGTTTGAAGCTTCAACTGCATAAACCTTTTTAGCTCCAGCTTTGGCACAGAACAAACTTAAAATCCCTGTAAAAGATGAGAGCAATTTATAACAGTCAAGTAAATTGAAAGGAGTCATTTAAAAAAAAGCAAATTGGAAAAGAATTTTAATAAATAAATTGTGCTCCAGCTCTGTATATACCTGTACCAGCCCCAACATCCATTATTACTTTATTTTTAAATAGATCAGATGCATTGTTGATAGCGTTCATGTAACTTTTTGTCCTGACTTCATCTTGAAGCATTAAACGGTGAACCTAAGTTAAAAAATGTTACATTTTTCACAAAACCTTACCATTTCTATAGATCGATGTGCATTTAATATTGTATCAACAATTAAATCTAGACATTTTTCTGATGTTAAACAATTTCTAAACATTTTTCTTAAAACATACCTCAATATTTTCGTAGCTCTCGAAATAACTATTATCGATACATGCATCCTCGTCCATTATTTCGTCTGACGAATTTTTGGAAGAGATTTCCGTTTCTTTTTCTTGCATCATCTTATGTCAACAAGAGTCAGCGATTTCTAATTTTTAGTTAGGTTAGTAAAAACTAACTAGTTTTGCAAGCAAGCATGCACACGAACACGATTGAAGTAAACAATCCCGGTTTCGTCTTACAAAAACTTGAATCGAACTCTCGATCGCATGATATACCTTTTAGTATGTGTGAGGATTTCATCAGTCAATTATTGACCACAACTTTTATAAGATAATTTAATACTACTTTTTCTGTTTGCAGTTAACTAATGTCTTGCATCTCTATTGCATAATTAATAATTTTTTTTATCGGTGAATCATATCGGTTGCAGTTTGGTCATGGTCAAATATGCAACAATACGAATGCATGCAAATATAAAATAGCTATAAACGTAAAGAGAACCCGAAACGTGTTAAGCAAGAATTCAGATTCATATGAATGTCGATTACATCTTCACTGTTATTCATTTGGATATGATATTAAATAGTGATTAACATTCAAGTAGTTGTTTGATATAATATTTCCATAAGCATTATAAATATTTATTAATGCTCTAGAATGGGAGAGAAAGTTTTTCCATAAGGAGAAATTATCCTTCTATGGAAAACTTTTACCTCTAATGAAAATGACTTGCTTCTGGAATTCATGGAAAGTTGTTCTACCTTGTGAAATTACGTAATCTAACTTGTTTGAATCATTTCGAACAACTATGATCATAGATTTACTCAGACTTCTCCATGGACAACTTTCTCTTTAATATCGCCTATTTAATAGAGTCAATTATATAGGTAGGGATTTTAATTGTCCGATCATGGTCATTGATGAAGTTTATAGGAGAGTTGGTTAAAGTATGAACAGCTTTTGCAAACCCTGCAGTTGTACTCTACTCAGTATCAGTATGAACAAGATCAAAGTAGTAACACCACCCCTAATTTTGAGTCATATAAACGAAACGCGCGAAAGATTCACTCATCTTTACCAATACATTGGAATAAAAAGTCAAAGTATGATCTTGTTGATCAGCTTGACGTGTTTACTGGTACTCAAAATACCTAATCTAATCTCCCTACATTCACTCAATACACTATACAGGTAGTAAGTAATAAGTTGGTACATTTTACGGACAATAATTTGCATGTTTATTCTTTCGTTATGCTTGTTTACTCGTTTAAATAATTATACCTTAGCTTAAAGTATCTTATGGTCGAAAGCTCAGCAAGACATACGCATTACATACTGATACTTGTATGCACAGTTGTACAACGGAATCAGCAGTTGTATTGGGTATACATAATTTAATGATTAACATGTCAAAAGTTGTCACTTCAATCATTCAAATACAATTTTTGAATATATCTATGGCATAGCGTTATTAAGAGATCGTAGGTCGTAGTATGCACTTATTCTCCACTCTAAATGACATTGATAAGACTAATGTATGAACATATTATGATATAGGTAAATATATTGAGAACTTCCAGGGATTTTAACATCCGCTCACAGTAATTGAGCTGTCTGTGTTCGTCTTCCAGACTTCAAGAAGAGTAGCCTAAGTTCTACCATTTCTAAATACGTGTCAAGCCATTCAGTCAGATCATTTTTGCACAAGTAAGTTTTTGTACAAGCAGTGGTATTTAAAATAAATTTAGACCATCTAGCTTAAAACACGAATCCATTATGGGCCTTGAAATTAGTGTGTCAAATTGATTTTATGCGTATTTTATTTCTACCGGTTTTTTTGGTCTATAAGCATTTGGGCTCTTTCATGAAATAAACATATTTATAAAACAATTATTTTTCTGAATAACATCCGTGTGGTAGTACATTTTACATCCTACGAGTTACATGACATTGAGACGAGACTAAAATCTTGTCTTGTATGAGTCATGGAAGTATGCATAAAATCTACATTGGCCATGTAATTTATGTGCGCGAATTTCTGCTTATTGATCCAAGTTTACAGCCTGCCTTATATAGTAGTTATAGCATATGCAAATTTTGCTAATTTAGAAAACAATCCTGCACTTAGTGCTTTCTAATGCAATTACACTCACGCTCGTACTTTCTATAATTTACTAAGCAATTAATATATTTTTTGTGAAGTAGGTTCTTCCTCGCCAGTAGCTATATAGGAACTAAAATCGACCGAAATGTCAGTTTTGGACTACTGTCGTAAAACTATATTATCTTTCTTTGAATACGACACTCCAAGAATTGTTCATATACAAAACAAAACAATTGGTATTGTCAACCGGATTGTGCAGCTTTTAATTTTAGCCTATATCATTGGGTAAGTCACACAATAAGTTCAGTTTAACATCATAATATTGGATTGCGTATTACGTACTACCTTTAATGTAACCATATTATAATAGAGTTCTTTATGACACTATGCATTAATCATTTATAATTATAGATTTGTACTTGTACATAAAAAAGGATATCAGGAAACATGTCCCGTCGATTATGTAGTCACTACTAAGGTCAAAGGGACACTTTACACATCCAATGTTACTGCAGAGGAGTTAGGCGTTTCCATAACTGACTCAAAACTTTATCAAAGAGTATGGGATCCTGCAGACTATATATTTCCTGCATCTGGGGAAGAGCACGGAGGATTTTTTGTTATGACTAACGTCATTATCACACCCAACCAGACAAGAGATGTTTGTGCGGAGGTATTTTATTTTCAAAATAAGCAGATAAATATCTACATCTTTTTATTTTTCATGCTTTCTATTCCAATTCAGGATCCCAAAGTAAAACTGGCCTTATGTAAGAAGGACACTGACTGTCCAATAGGCACATCTTTAGAAGTTGGGCATGGTGTAATGACTGGTAAATGTGTGAATAGTACAATTCCCCATACTAAAACCTGCCAAATCGAGGCTTGGTGTCCTGTTGAAAGTGACCATTTACCACTGTAAGACTTTCATTGTACTTCTGTATTAAATGTATCATCAGGAAGTCTTTAAGCACCATAAAGTATTTGAATTTTTCAGAGATGGTAAAAGATCTTTACTTGAAGGGTCAAAAAATTTCACCGTACTTATAAAGAATCTAATAGAGTTTCCAAAATTTGGACCGGAATATAAGCGTCGTAATATTCTCGATCAGTCCAATTCCACATATCTTCAACGATGTATCTATAATCAGGTCTCAGATCCATTTTGTCCAGTTTTTCGTTTGGGAGACATTGTGGAGGCTGCTGGTCATAACTATTCTGAGGTTGCAATAACTGTAAGTCATCATGAAGTAGAATGGTAAATCATATTTTTCGATGGTGTATGTATTACATATGTAACTTTTGATATTTAGGGATCTGTTTTTGCCATTAAAATAACTTGGGACTGTAACTTGGATTTTGATTTTTCTAAATATTGTCGTCCTATATATTCCTTTCAAAGGATGGATAGTCCCAATGCTCAAATTGCTCCAGGGTTCAATTTTCGGTAAAATACGAAAATAAAAATGTGTACAAATGAGCACCAAGAATTCTTAATAGTCAGTTAATTGTTTTTATTCGGCAGTTCGGCTCAATTTCACGAAGAAAACAGGCGAACGTTATTCAAAAGATATGGCATTAAGTTCCTAGTCGATGTGGAAGGACAAGCTGGAAAATTCAATTTTGTTCCTCTATTTCTCAATGTTGGTTCAGGATTGGCTCTCTTAGGATTGGTAAGATGCTAATTATATTGTAGTCTGCCAAAATTATAGCTCACTGGAATTTCTGAGAACTATATTTTAATGTTTTTTACAGGCCACCATTATCTGTGATTGTATTGTATTATATTGTTTCAAAACTCGAGATTATTACAAAGAGAAAAAGTATTTAAACGTAATTGGGCCGGACAATCTTGATGACAACTCAGCAGAAGGTGTGGGTCCATTTTCACGATTTGGACGACGGGATAATGATGATGATGATGGTCCTCTGAGCTCAGAATATCCCTAGATTCTCAGTATACAGACAGAACAGTATTTTTGTCACTCTTAAAATCTTACAAGTATTTAAAAGTATTTCTCGATCTTTATCTGATTTTCTATTTACATGGAGAAAAATCTCAGAAAGCGTTGTTAATATATTGCTTCATATTATTTACATGTGATAATACTTGCGTGCTACCCATACTTTAATAGTACGTATGTTCTGCGATGTTATGCATTCCTTCGTATTGTTTTCTAATCATTATTAGTTAAGTGTATCAATAAAAAATGCCGGGTTTTGCCCATTGTTGTGGTATACAATACATTGTTTTTGCTCAAACTGGCTCATTGATTATTATTGTCAAGTCTCCTGTTTCTTTTCAGTAAGAAATATTTGCCCCGCAAATTGGAAAGTATGTTGTCAGTAGTTGTCACCATTTATTTGGATATGAGAAACGATTCCGTTCTGTGGTGAAAGAATTGACAAGATTGCATATTGAGAAATAAAGTTTGAAGTAAGAAAAGTAGATAGCTTTCACTGCTTCGGAGAAAAGAGAAAATAAACTTTCTCTGATTTAGTGGCATACTTTCTCTTCACAGCACGGTGAGTATGCCGAGTAAAGATTGTGATTGCTATTGGTATAAGTATATCGAAAACATTAGAATTCAAGTCATAAAAGCAAAGCAGTACGACGTTATTTCTTGAGCCATCACAAGTGGTTTAGTTATCGATTTTTTCTAAGCTGATTATTAAGATAGCAACGTTCTTGTGTCACGTTGAGTTTGTTGAGCTATAAAATCCTGCACTGATTGCAAGAGAATTCTTTTCCCTATCGCTATAGTACAGGCATAGACACAAGCTACAACATACTAGTGCTGTAAAAATAGTTTGTATTCTTGTCTGCTACATCTACTTGCTCAGTGCTTTTAATCTAATTTTGATGAGAGTCTGCAACCTTGACCTTTAAACTCCGTATTCTGATTTCCACGCATACTGAAATGACTCATCAATCTCATCATCGGTGAAAGAAAAACAAACACCGACCATACTTTCGGAATAAATCATCCTACTTGTAGTAGGCATCAACACAAGAGATAGCTTTTGCGGTAGTGATTCTCTTAAATATGCAGGAAGGTGCTCATTTCCTTTGGAGCTTTTCACTGAGTACATTTTTTCTTACAACTTCCTCATCCAAATTGATTCACTCACCAAGTGCAGAGGTAGATGCGTATAATATATTCATTATAGCGAACATACTAGGTATACCTAGATGAACAGGAACCAGAATACAAAATGACATTGGCACAAGAGCATGTGATATATCATGTAAGATGTATGCTTCGAAAAATTACATAATTTGCAACGTGTTACTGATGAAATAACCCATCTACACTGTATTACTATGAGCAATCATTATATTCAGTACAGACAAATACAGATAATACACATTATTGAGCAATTGTTCACAGAATCATGACCAAATAAATTGTTTATACAATGCACACTATCATTACGTTATTTGTATGGAAAAGATACCTAGAATAGAGATTATCATACTTAGCTTTTGTTAAGAAATGTGACATATGAACGTGTATTGGCATAAGAACTGCACATGCAACTCATTTTTGCTATAGAGAAACAACCTTGACAAACAATATAATGCTATATGCCATGAAAGGCTTATAAAATATCAAGTTGCTAGAATTTTCAGATAGTACCTACCTACAGATACACAAGAGTACGAAAGGTGTAGGTAACAATGGTATGAATGAATAGACAATTTAGATATGCAATAAATATCTCTTCTTACTTACTGCATACTGCTAGGAACATACAAAGAAACTGAATAATAAATATTATTATTACATTCTCGAATACACTTTATTAGCACGTCATGCATACGCACACGTAAAGTAACATCATGTACACTTACGTAGTAAACAAAATGCAAACCTTTAGTGGCATACACTACCTATAGAACAAGGCAAACTGTACGTATACTGCTCACCTCACCTTTTATTTTTATGTTGTCCCTTTGTGTGTATTATACTTATGTATCTGTATGTATGCGAGATTTCTATTTGGATACCATTACTACCAACTTAAAAATGTGGCATACAACTTGGCAAATCGCCTTCTGGCAAACCATTTCGACAATTTTCGTCAACATAATATTCTGGTGAACTCAAAATCACAAGTTCTTTTTGCCATGTGATAATAATCATGCACTACTCGTATACATTTTAATAAAAAGTAAAATTATCATGGATATGAAATCTCGGTCTTAAATATTCTAGCTACATTTCATGTGCTACAAGAGGACAAGTTATTCATGATAATACTAGCGTAAATATAATATGTGTGCTTATCGTTTGCCATGTCATATACTTTTATATTTAGTAGTGTAGTCTTTTTAAATCACGCAGTTCCATTTAATGTATGTACATACTCATATTTTCAGATAGTATATAGATGTAGAAATTAGAGACAGTCATTGACGATCACAACAGATATTTCCTTACGAATTCAATAGTTTTGCAAAATATGTAAAAACACAAATATTTGTATTAATGTCTGT
The DNA here is from genome assembly GCA_019776445.1 of Tomocerus maximus. Taxonomy (NCBI): domain Eukaryota; kingdom Metazoa; phylum Arthropoda; class Collembola; order Entomobryomorpha; family Tomoceridae; genus Tomocerus; species Tomocerus maximus. Next base: position 1,898 of record JABASH010004901.1, on the reverse strand, counting down.
TGGTACATAAACATAGTGCACTAGCCCGGAGTTTTTAGCATTGCTGATTTTGTCTCTGATCCAAGTTGGGAAGTAACAGCTTTTTGCTATAATTTGTGTCTCTGTGTATTTATTGTATACATGTACATGAGTGAGCATTAATATATATAGAGCGAGAGGTACATTTGCCATATAGGAACTCAAATGTGCCATTCTGTATTCTGTATGTATGGAAGCAGCAAGTAGCAACAGGGAGAGTACGTACAGCTACTAATAATAAAAGAGCAAGCAAACAGAACACATCTGCAGGATATGCATTTGGTTTACGGGAGAATTCGCAATATCATAGTATACCTAAAAGAGGTACGGTACATAGTACAAACGTATAATACACATACAGCATTAATTATAGTAAAATTTGCACACATTTAAATGCAGAACTGAAGGCGTATATTGTGTCTCCCGCTTCTCAAGTCTGAATTCATTTGCCTCGGGGTCATGCGACGAACACGGAAGTTCCCATCATAATCCAAACTATTCTAAGACAGAAAAACAATCAAATTAGCTCTTTTATTTGTCAACTTGATAATTAATTGAATCTTTGGTGAGCATTTTTTAAGTACCCTTAATATATTAGACAACTGTACAGACCAACACTGGATATTCAATCGCCAAAATTGTTTTTCTCCATACATACCATTACTACAAACTTGTAAGCTGATGTTTGTATACTTCTGATTTAGTATTTAAGTGTTTATTTACATAAAAATGAGACTTTGTACGTGTGATAGTTGAAATTGCAGAGAAATTGTTCAGTTATTAAAAGGCTTTTAGCGAGCCATTGTGATTTGTGATCTGTTCCAATCAAATTCTTAATTTGGGTTAAGTTTTCCTTGGATTGGAAACTGTGACCGTAGAATTTTAATATTATTTACTGTTTATGTGCTAGGTACTAGCCATTTTTTTACTCGGAAAGTCCGAATACTGGATAAACATTATTTTACTCTGCCGATTCAATAAATGTGAAGTTGTGGACACACAAATCTGGATAACTTGTATAGGTTAGTATTTTAAAATAATATTTTTATCACTTTTGTCATACAAATTACTGTACTACTTAGCATTTAACAACACTTGCAATTATTAAGAAATAATTGAAATGCAGGCAATAAATCGCAGACATTCTCTATATCACATATTATTTATATGCCCTAAATCGTCATGTGAGGTGAGCATAAGTTCTTTTTTGTATACTATTATCAATTTTGGAATTTCACTTAGTTTCCTACATAGAATCATAAAATATACGTGACTAAACGTAATTTTTATTTCATTAGTATGCAGCTGATACATTGTTCCAAGTTTTATATAGGAATCAACATTTGTCTGCAAGGATTTAATTATGAAGTGTACACACACATAGGGGAGTAACAAAAGCATATTAATTTTACATCTACAATTAAGTAGTTTTGGGCTATACAAATTGTTATTAATGTATCAATGGATGCAAAAATAAGCTTTCTCATCCTATAATAAAAATAGCACACTTGAACAGTCAAGGGTGAATTTAATTGTTTGTGATGTGTAAAGAGTATTGGTGGATAGCGTATAATATGCATTTGGTATGTAAAATATACTGAAAAGGGAAAGCTTGCCGGGCATATGCCTTTACTTAGAGATTTATACTGCATTGAAGTGTATTAAAAAATTAGAAATTACTTTAGGGGAGATCACCAAACGTAAATAGTTTGTGGTGCAGAGATCAACGTAAGGTTCAGCAGCTGTAACTAACTATAAAGTTGTATTATGCATTAAGTGTTGCACTTGTATTAATAATTATTGGTGTCACGTAAACTGGTCTTAGTAAACTGGTCTTTCACCCCAATTTTGGGCAAAAGTAAACTGGTCCTCCGGTCTAA
>JABASH010004900.1:0-13076 GCA_019776445.1 Tomocerus maximus | reverse complement strand
TGTTGAAATATACAGATAAGAACATTTTATTCTAAAAAAGATTTAAATTGACACGCTCTTCAACTTGTAATAATACAGATAGCAAAGATGAAAGCATTTTAAATCTTAAAGTGCAGTTTATATAGTGACGTCATCTATCAAAACTAGATTATGTAGAACATTTCATTGATTGACTGTAGTTTAAAAATTCAGATGGGTTTTAGAAAGTATTTACACATAAGTAAGTACATACATGCATACATACCTATAAAAGTTTTAGTCGAACAGGAAATTGCTCACTATGTTACAGTTCACTTTTTTCAAACTCAACTTTTTCATTTAACTTTGGGACAAAGTAATTGTTAAGATTAGGTCTAATAAGCCGAATAAGGCATGCCCTATTTTCACGAAAAGAAGATTATCAGTTCATCTACTACGCTGTTATGCAGACATACTGTATGTGCATACTCAGATACTTACTTACCTGTTTAAACAAAGTGAAGCCATTCCATCACAATCCTTAGATAACTTTTAGCACAAGTAGATAGTAATTTTATGAAACGCTCGCTTTTCCTTACTTGTGACGTTCCTACTTACAAACTTCTTTGAACTTAATGCAAAATGGTAACCATTTATATATATAGACAAAGTATACTATTATAATAATAAATGAAGCCTGGCATAAAGGTGCACTACTTTTGGAGATAAAAACTCGTAATTAGGGAACTCCGTTATTCTAATTCTAAAGCAGATTGTCTTCAGGGAACAGACGTAATTAGTATTTATCGGAGCAGCATTCTTTGGGGACAGTCTCTTAAACCAGTTCAACTCATCTGTTAGTTAAAATTATCATCTATAGGTATTTGCATCCAATATATAATTTATCACATGTAATCTTGTTATTTTAGTTGTACGTATTTGAAACTTTTATAGATGGAAAGAAATACAATTCCCCAGTAGTTTTGTAGTTATAGTAAGAGGATAATATTTTTTTCCTTCACAGGGTACTGCACACTGTATCATAAAACTGTATCTTAAACTACTACAGATATAGTATTTTTGCTTTGGGCACAAAATTACTGGAAACTAAAAGATCATCCTACGTATGGTTACATTACTTTCTAGCATTCTATATTTATGTCCTGCACCGATAATTATTGTTTAGATCATGTTTAAAATATCAGAAAGTATCAAATTTTCAAAAAAATCTTAGCGTTATTCAATTATAAAGCTTAGCATTAATTTTTCGGGGTGCAGACACAATAATTTTGATGGGATTGATTCAAAAATGCCTGAGAGGGTTCTAAATGCCCGCAGCAGTTGATTTGTTTTACGCCCCTGGAAAGTATTTGTCCAAATTAAAGCTATCATCTTTCCTTTCTGTACTGAACAGACGTCTGTCTAGAATGCTGAAGAGAATTCACATCATAGAGCTGAGCTTAAATCTAGCAATGTATAGTATTCCCATTCATAGTTCCTTTCGCTCCCTTCAGTTTCTATTTACTATCCATTAATCCAAAATGTCGAAGACTGAGTTCTTCTTTCTATTCAGCAGGGAGACGCCGAGGAGCAGTTGAGTCGAGACTACAGAAAAGCTGTTCTGTTTCATGTACAAGAAATTTGGCTTCATATTGAGAGAGTACTTAGTCACATGCCTATTTACTTCTTACATCTCCTGACAAGGCCTGCCTAGGTGCAGGCTATTACGTTGCAGATTGACTCCCTACACACAGACAGACAGACAGAGAGAAGTCTTGAAGCTGTATACACAAGCCACCCCACATCCTACCGGACAAACGAATCATACGGAGAAAGCAACATCGTCAGTACAGCAACCATTTGATTTCCCATGCCCCATAATCTTCATCGCACAACAAGTACTTACTAGCTCAAGGCTTTATTATCTCAAACTACCCAGCCTTAGCCTTACACAAATGAGTTTCTTCTTCCAAGACGTCATTTAATCGCATCCGCTCCTTCTGCTTTCACTTTGAAATTCGCCTTTGGCGTAACAAAACCTTCTCCGAGTTACGTCCTCCACTATGCAGTATTAATGTGCTCAGATGTAATAGCTCCAATCTACAGGGCTATCAGAAACAAGGAATACCCTATGCCCACTCCCCCAAGGACGACCTCCTGTCTTACAAATCCAATTCTACATTATAAAAAACTGACTAAGATTAAAGACTACCCAATTAAATCAAAATAAAAAACCTGTCATGCACGTCATCTAAAGTACAAATTTTTTAAATTAAATGTTCCTGTGGCCTTTCTTTAAAAACTATGAATAATTCCTCATCTATCGTTTTGTTTGGAGGTCGTCGATCCAGATAATATTTTATCCGAGCATAGATTTTACAGGATAATGGAATATTTCATTGCAATTTGTAGAATATCTAAAAAAGGATGCAAGAATTATTCTCTTTTCTTTCAGAGAGAATGTTTTAAAACGGACGATTTTTGCTGCATTTGTTATATTTTCGTAAACTAACCAAAACACTTAAGGATTTTAATAATTATAACATTATTTTTCAATAATGTGATACTGTTTGAACGTTAATCAATGAACATCCTTACCATTATCACGTATATCTACATAGCTGTACAGCCGTTTTTACAAATCTGAAGCATTAATTTCATTCATCTGTTTTTATATTACTAATAACATTACAAGATGGAAAAATTATCATTTAAAGGTCACATGAGAAACAATTCTCTTTACAAATAATAATCCTGAAAAGAATATCCCTCCGGAGAATGCAAATGCTGCTATAGCGTTTTTGTGTTGAGTAAGTGTACATGTTATACACACACAATTGCATAGTATGCATGGTAAATAGTAACTGTCACTTGTTTAGAATTAACTGACAAAGCGGATAAAATAATTTTATATGAGTCTTCAGCTTAGAGATGGTAATTTTAGGACTAGTAACAAATTTGGCAGAGAAAACAAGTATTGTCATTGAAGTGCTTAATTTTTGTATTAGAATATAAATAGTAGGTACATTATAGAGATTACAAAATCTAGTAGGCAGTATTACATAGACAGGACAATAATAAACATTTATTTCATAACGTGAAGTACCATGTAAAAGGGTACCAAAACCACTTTGAGCTTGTTGATATTTTCTCTTATTTACCATGTGCCCTCAAAGCTATATCTATGTCGCCGATTATATATACTTAGTTTTACTAATTGTACAGTAAACATTATTCTATGCTTTACAAAGACAATGGTTTGGATAATTAAAATTTTATGAGGCTTATTCTAAACTCTATCAGTACCCCTATCTCATTTTCTCATGGCACTTGAAAGGTTTGTTCCCGGAAACTGCTGCCGGCTGTATGCATTTTGTAGCATAACAGCAACATGCATGTAATTCATTAACACGCTGGGTGAATCTATGTATTTATCAACCACTAATTAGCAAAGGATTCCTCCGTTGCGATTGCAGCCTAAGATAAGCTTACTATTTCGCACTAAATTTTGGCCAATTGGACAGGAGAACCACAGAAATGTCTGGCAACGAAATAATGTACAAAAATTAGTTATTTTAACTGCAGAGTGTATGATATTGGTCTGCACGACAACAGTAGCTTATAAGATAAAATGCATTTAAGCTACATCAAATTTCAAATCGAAGTACCACAACTAAAATTACAAGAAGGCCTATTAAATAAACTGCTCTTATTACGTATATTCTATATACATATTGTATTTTGTGCGTCAATCAATAATTGAGTCGAGTTTACTATTTAAAGGAAAATTGTGACATAAGAAGGCATTTTGTACAAACTTTATTCTTGTTTGCCTATCTATATGCATATAATATTCGATAAATGTACATTGACGGATTAAATGAAAACATTTCCATTATTTCCTTATTTTATTATTTACGAAGTCGTACTATTATTGGTGGGCGTTGGACTTGTATGCTCAATACTAATACAGGACAATGGTAAGAGACGTTGAACTCCACAGAGAAAATATTATTAGCAAATATAATTCTATTAATATAAATGTTCGTTTCATATTTCTTTGAGACAGTCGTTGCCAGTACCTATACTGCTCTGGGTAAACACCGGAGCACAAATTCCAACGATAAACCAACCATAAGACAACTGCAGTCCAGTACCAAGTATTTTATGCAAACTTCACCCTAATGCCGCTATGTGCACATCTACCAATTGTCAATGATTGACATAATTCTATTATTCCCATCATACGATAAACCAAATCAAAAGCATCTCGTCAAATTGCAAAAACCATTCAAAACACCGTCCAAAGGTACGTATTTTTACATTAGGGATAATTTTGTCCAAATAAGTGGAAGGGAGTACCGAAAATTATCAAAAAGTGGCTTTATATGTAAATTGAGAATTCGAATTATCAATGAACGGGTTTGCTCCAGCTAGCTGTGATACCTTTTGTTTATCATATTAACAAGTGAATAGTTTTGTATTAAATAATTGTAGAAAAGTTACCTTAAGCAGGCCCACATTTTGAAATTTCTCGAAAGATAAAAATCCCTCTTCTCCGGTTCGTCCTTCTAACTGTCCCTTAAATATTCTCCCCGCAGTAATAGTAGGTAATCCCATTCCATCCCCGATGAATAAAATGATATTTTTAGCCACACCGAATTGCTTTTTGATGTGCAAGGCTTCTTCCACTGACGAACGACCCTGCTGCATCCAAAAATTGGCATCTAAAAGGAGAATTAAAATAAGTACAATATCAAAAGCTGACTCTTGAAGTCTCTATTGAATAAAGAAATCCGATTTGGGGACAAAAGGTTGTTTATTCAGGCTAATTAGGTAAAGGGTAGCATACTGATTGATGCATCACTTTGTTGCATGATTGGATACAATTTTAATAGATTGGTTCATTAAATTGTAATTTAGTACAAATAACAGAGTTCATCCAAAATATGTACATAAATTAAAGGTTTTACAAAGTACGCGAATGTCAAGTTAGCTTTATGTTTTCCATCTGCGTGACTGCATCGTTTAGATGAAAGGAACTGATTGATCCTATTCGTCACAGCCGAGAAAGAAGAAAGTAGATAGACGGAGATACACATAATTAAACGTACCTTCTACCTCTGCGACTGATGTTCTTGTTATACTTGTCAGAGTGCTTCCCAGAATTATCCATACAGAAAATACGGTGGATCGTCTGCTTCCAATTTGTAAAGTAAATCAAACCAGAAAGGCATTACCAAAAGGCATTATTATTTAAACTCACTCATCCAAGCTTTGAAAGCAGATTTACCAATTTTATGACTGGCAGCACATCAAGCATGTATTATTGACAAACGCCAAGACGCCAAAAATAAACCCCACAAGCCTTTCAATTTGTCTCTACGATTAAAAATCTGCTTACCATTTAGACATAATTTATCTATTTATACCTAATACAATTATTCTTTTGTGCTAAGTAGTACACGGACTCGATTTTCTAACTCTAAACTGCATACTCCTACGCATACGGGTTTAAAATGGCTAATATTAAAATAACCCCCTCAGCTATGCACCTTGAAGTTTTCGTTCCTGCCTTAATTATAATTAATTATAGATTGATACCCGATAGTCACAACGGATTATAAATGCTTCATCATTTACTTTTCAAGCGAATCATGTTATGAGTTCTTTTGAAAAACATGAGTACAAACGAGGGAACATTATGATCTATTTAGTAAGAGACTATAAACGAAAAGTGGCACAAAGGTAGTTTACATTTTCCTTCATTACATCCCTTTTACCTGCTTTCGCTTAGAAATTATACTTTTCATGGTATTATACAACAAGCATAATTATAAAAGCCCACCGACCATTTTACTTAATCTACCCACAAGACTCAAGACTTTGCTGGTCAAAAACATAACAGACCCACGAGCTGGTGTGGCTATTCAAACACTGGTTATTTAGGATACAGAGATTTATATCAGTCTTCGATTCAAGCCAGCGTTGTTTGTTGTCCACCTGGAAAAAATGACCAAAATGACTTGAGGTCAAATTTTGGTATTTGGACCAGGGCAAGAGTTTATTTAATACACTTTAACAATTTTTAGGTGAATAATAATATAAAGAAGCATCAAATAAGGAATTTTCATTGCTAGCAAATTTAGCCTGGCCAAAATATACTAGTGATTAATATATGAAACAGAAGTAATAGATTTGTGTAATAATGTAATAATGATTCTTGGGCGAATGACGTATTAGGAACTTTAATAAATTATGTAGGTGCCTCGATTTAAATTATTTTCGTATTGTTTAGCATTCTCTAGAGACAGAAACTACAAAGAACTGTTTATACTTTATATTAACCACTTGTATTCTGCTCTATAATTTTGTTCTTTCATGTCGTTTGATGAATAAGTTGTTGTTTATTCGAAGTACTCTCCCAGTCCAACCAAGTTCTCTGTTCTGTATACAGTAATTGTAAATTTTAAATAACTACTTGATCATTGATCAATAACCAGCTTTATAAATGTTAATTGAATAATAATATGTAATAAAGTCATTACTATTGCTACATAGAGTTAACTAATGTTACATAGAAGCTAAAAGTACACAAGTGCCACAATCAATTTAAAATAGCCATAATCATAAATGGAGTGCTGAACACAGCATTACATAAAAGTGGGGACGCTCCCTACGTAAACTATTACTATGAGCTGTTCGTTTATAATTCGTATTTTGAAGTGAGTTTTGAGTTTACCGTAACTACTAAAATAAAGCAGTATTACTTTGTAGTCGTCGGAGGACTCAAGTGGTTTACTTCAACAGAACATCCTATACTATGTTTGTTTTACCAGTTAGCTATGGTCTGAAAGGTTTTGCAACAGACGTAGTCTTATCTAACTAATAGCATAATAGTGGTATGCTCTACATCTATAATTTGCAAGGATGGGTAAAAGCAAAGAAAGGCAAGTACGCAGTTAGGTTATGGTATTGAATTTCCTGAAATTAATCTGAGCGTGTATGCCGTGTACACAAAAGAAAGCTGAGAGTTAAATAAAGGAAAAGAGCATAGAGGTAAGCTGAAAAACACGAGTCTCTCTCAGACTTAAAAGGAATAAGTGGGTTGCAGTTTCATGAACAGGAACTGGATTCAATTGCGGAAAACAATCTTCTCAACCTTTGAGCGCTTTTTAGTCGAAAATCTATATTGTTTTGACTAACAACTCAGGTAGCCAATTTCTATCCCTAAAGACTCATGTAGGTTACCATTTTGCTCTTCTCTCTTAAGTCTCTGGGGTATCATCATTTTCTACAATTAATTAATAATTTCCCGAGAATATAAATAATTAAGGCAATATTTAATAACTTTTTAATTTGTTTTCATGGGCATCCCTTGATTATTAACCATGACCATGAAGGCGACAAACATTAGTTACGTGGAATTGGAATTCCCCATGAATTGTAATAATAATATTTCAATTTAAAATTTTCTTTTAATGAGGATCTTCTTTCGTAAAATAATTTCATTATCCATAATACTCCGACAATTGTTCTGCAAGAAAGGGTTAAGCATTGCAAAATTACAAGTTAACATTTTCAATGAAATTTGGTACCAACAGTGAGATTGTTATTCATGATAACTTTAGCTCAGATAAAATCACTGAGAATAGCAGTACTTTTATTACTTTTATGAAGCAGAAGGTTGACAAATCTTATTTCAATGATGCTCAAAGAAAAAGAATTTGAGTTTGGAGTATTAAAATACAATATTTTCTGAAGGATAGGTAGCTTTTTGTCTTGGTAAATGCAAACTTTTAATTTTAGATTTGTATGGCATTGGGATATACATATTTCTCACTTGCTTAACAATTATGGTAAGAATAAATAGGACTGTCATGCTCTTTTAAAACTACGGTAGAGCTCTAAAGGTTCAAAACTTTTCTCCAAAGTTAAGCTATAATTGGATTTAGAATAAGCTAAAATACCCTGACAAAATATAAAACTCATGGTTTTATGTAAATCGTGAAAATCTCAGGTTCATACAATGAATAAAAATAAGTTTCGTCAACTTTTGAAAAACTTTTCAAATAAGTAGTACAGTAGATTTCAGTATATTTGGGAAAAGAAAGAATTGGGTTTCACTCGAAATCTGAAGTAGTTTCACCACTGTCAAGAGTGTCACTTGACATTGAAGTGTATTTTTTTCAGTTTATATGAATCTCGCAGCCCTCATTAGGTTTTCGTATGAATATACGTATAGATTCATGAATTCCAATGGATTAATTTTCACGCTTTAAATACTTCAGTACTAATTCGTAGTTGAGAACATCGGTCATCTATTGTTTAGGAGTAAGATAAATAATTTATGGGGCATAATGGCATTATATTTGTAATTAGCATTTATTTATTAATACTAAATGATTTTTGATGGAGATGTTCATGGAAGCATCGTATTTATCCAATTTGAGTTTGTGTTTGTTAGGCTGAGTCAATTGAGGTTTGTCTAATGGGAATGTGTGAGGATTAAGGTAATGTGTTGGAAGGAGTAATTAGATGTAGGAATGCGATGTATTAGTAAGTGCAACAGTAACGCAATAATGATGCAATGGCAAATGCAAGTGCTAACCTCATGTTTGAAAGGGAGAGTCGGAGGAATTGAGTTCCGGTGTTTGGACGTGGGATGGAGGATAAGCGACTCTAGGGGAATACTGATCGGCTTCGTAGATTACGTGGACGGGGAGATTTGGGATTATAAGAGCCCGACGAACGTGGAAAGTGAGGTAAGAGATGAGTTGAACCAAACGAACGTGGAAGTTGCGAAACGTCCTAGGAGTCTCTACTACAGTTTTGCAATTGTGGAATTATGTAGTTCACTGCTCCGGAGTCAGATTCAGTTAGCTTTGCTCAGCATGTCGTTGGAGAGGATAAAAAACGGAGTTGGGTAGTTCGATAGGATTCGCATACCCACACGTCTCTAGTAGAACAACTACAACTGGATGGAGGAAGAGAGATGAAAAGGGAGGAAGAGCCTCTACGACCACGTTTCCGGTTGACAGATACAGCGGTTTTCCTAATGCTCCAGAAAAACGAGATCACAAAACAAACATTAAACTCCTGTTATCCTATTTCAATTCCACACTCGCTAGAAGTATGTAAGCATATACTAGAATACGAGGGTAGTAGTCCTAGTAGTTGTTATACTCTTTTGACTCACTCCACGAGGATTTATATTGCAAAATGTGCATGCAAATAGATGGGTTATCCGACAGGATTAGTTAATGAGTTCCGTATACTGGTGCAAATATCACAAAACAGAAACAAATTGAATGTTGCTGGGATGTTGAGGATGGCAGGAAGGATTGTTTCGAAAGCTGTGAGAAAAGTGCGTGAGAGTAGGATACTGGAAGATATACACTAATTAGCCAATCTCATGTAAAACTGGGTATGATTGGGAACTAGTAGTTTACCTCAGTGAACCAAAACAATTGTCAAGCAGATACAAGTACACACACCACTTCACTTAAAAGTTGTCCAAGTAGCTGTAGATTCACCGAAATTCTAGAGCGAACAAAACAATTTGAAAATTTGTTACGTCTGTTGAGTGATTTCTACGCTACTGTCTGTCTCATTCATTAACCCTCACACAGAATTTGTCACTGAACGTACATGTGCTTATCATGTAGTCACAATTAATTTATTTGCACAACCTTTCTAATAGTACAAAGCAGACTATAGAGAGGATGAAACTTTATACAGGAGTTTAATTGTTACCGTCTTCTTCTCTCTTAATTTGTATTAATGGAATGTCTGTCAGTCTCAAAAAAATGGATTCGCACTTTCGTTGATTTTTTCTGATTATATAGCACTATACACTGTCAATGTTACAGATCGTTGTTAATATAAGTAGTCCATCAAATGGACTCGCTTGTTTGTTTCTGTTCAGTAATTCCACGATGAAGTGAACGATGGAATCTCATGGGCAACGACAACGATGAATGATGACTATAACTGGATTAATTTTTCACGACTAATTCAAGGTCCGACACATTTCTATTCTAACGACATCAAATGAATTGTGACGCGAAGTTATGTTGTGTACAATCCGAATTGTAAGTTATTTATATAAAACTTACCTACACTTTAATATTTATTTATGTACACTGATTCAGTCGTTGTCATAAGTATGTCTAATAATATCACAATTGCTGTATAAGTATAATGCATAACTTGACAGAACAGTTTAAAATTGTAATAATGGATATCTTAATAATTATTAGTAAGCACAAACGGTCTGGTTGCTGGCAAATGTTACGTATGTGGTGTGGAGGTTTGCAAATAATAAGTAAATGTGATTACAATTGTCTTCGTGTGAGAGCCGAAACCTATTTTATATTAAATGCTATACTAGATAAACGCCATCCATAGTGTTTGTCTTTCTATACATGCATTATACATTCACGAGTATAAAAATCTGCATAGATAAAAAGTTAGTGAGTAAAAGTTGGAAGCCCACTGCGCTACTAAACTAATCTCATCTGTGCATAAAATACGTGGCAGTACCAACTAATAATACATGGCATTACTGCAAGTAAGAATGGGATACATGATGGACTGACACGGATTTCGTGCTTTGCCATTAGAGTCATTCAGTTCTGGTTTTGCGATCTCTCTTTGGCTTCAACTTGTACTTGAACAGTCAAACAGACAAAACTATTCATCGCCAATCCCATCAAATATGTATACAGAGTTTCTATTGAACTCCTCTGCTATAGTCGACGGCAGTTTTGCTCGAGGGGAGGAAAAGTTCATTTGCCATTATGGCACAGCTACTTAACGCTGCTGCTTTTGCCGTGATACTACATAACTTTTTGTCTTCCAACTAAATACACTTGCTTCGACAAGTGATTTTGGCTAATTTGCGGAGCTTACGATTGGGTTAGTAATGAAAGACATATAATTACTGCTACTACACCCTACATTATAAAGCGTTTTGCCTCAATGGATACACCTTTATATGCTTTATTTCACGGCTTACTAATTTAATGCTAATTTATCTTCACACGATGAATATGTAAAAAGCATTGCTTTTCCGACCTTCAAAATTTTTTCATTGGACACATGTCTCTCAACGCTATTATAATATTCATTTCATTCTAAATATCAGTATTATACGTCAATTGAGTGATTGGTTGTACATATATGGGGATGCAGCTATATAGATGTGCTAATATTAAAGTAGCAACCGATTTATTCAGAGAAATGTTCGAAAATTCAACCATAAAAATTCATTCCTCTGATAGTTTAGTAGCTATTTAACTAAACTGTAATTATTTATAATAACCCACTGCATATTAATGTGAGCATCTTATGTCTGTCTCCTTATCGCTTCAAAAATATTTGACATTCCAATATTTAACAGTAGCAAATACCAAAGTATTCCTACATAAAATACAAACGGTGAGTGTGGTAAGACAGACGCAGGTATACAGACAATCGGGGCTACTTTGTTCAGGAGCTAACTTTGAAATGTTCTCTATTTAGGACAAACGTTTTTATAAGACATAAAAATTGAATTTCATGTTTAAAATCGACCTCTTCAAAAATCGATAAGTAGAGATCAGTCACAGAATATTTTTGACATACTAAAAAGTAACTGGTTTAGGAAATCTTCGTTATTTCTTTTTCCTTCTCACTTCGCTAATGTTATTACAAAAACGACAAAAATCGGCTCAAAGTAGCCAGTTGACCGTACGGTACACTAAGCATAAATATACATCGGTGAAACGTTTTTGAATTAAACACAATTCACAAGCACCAATTGATAAGCTTTGCGGGTACACCATACACCATACCAATTAAAACCAAACTGAGCTCAAGTGAAAATTGTAATCTACTCAAGAATCCTAGAACTTAGAACCACTAACGCAAACATCAAACGAGATGGGAACGAATGAAATAAATATTATGAAATGTCGCGTTTCGTTTTACTTATCACGTCGGTCACACTGTTGCATGCTGGTTGTTTAAACTATTGATTTCTGGTCAACCATTTCATGCGAACTTACAATTTTTTAACTCACCACGACAATTGAAAATATTTTACGTATTAATTAACACACTAAAAAATGGTAAGAAGTTGCAAAGAAATTTTACTATTCCTGGGACAATATTACAACTAAACAAGTGGATTGAACTACGTTTGAAATCAAGACTTATGTCTTAACGCCTTTACGTATATAGACAACGTTGAATGCAGTTACGTCTTCAACGTTAACTGAAATAATGTACCTACTTAAACGACGGTAATACAAATAAAACCGCTGAAATTATTTTGATCATTAGTAAGTCATTTTATCCCTAATATAAGAAGGTGAGGAGTCAGAGTAACCATTCCATCATCGAAAATTCATATAATATTGAGTAATATATAATATTGACACTATAAGTCAGCTTTACGAAACCAGTCCAATGGTATCTCATCTTATCCTTAGTGAGAAAACATCACAACCACCTTTACCATTTGGACAATAAGTAGACATTCGTTTACCTTTCTTATGACCTTACAAATTAAGACTTCTAAAACTGACATAGCTAGGAAAAATTGTTGTTCTTAACAGTTTAGGTACTTATGCTACAAAACTCACATACCATGAAAAATGTCTCCTTCATTTTATGTCTCCAATTTATAACAAAACAAAGCTAATGTTATAAATTATTGGATATAATATTTTATTTCATGATAGAAATAGGACGGCTTACGTTTACACAGAAGCCTTAGGAAGGCTAGACAATGCTTTCAACACAAACTGCGATTTGAAATTTAAGTAATTTAAACTCAAGTAATAAATGTAACAGATGGTCGTACGATCATCTAAAGCAGTAATTAGCCCCATCAGCACAATTGTAAATTGTGTAATTATACAGTTACAAGCAACCAACAGTTTGGTTGTAGGTTAATTCTTCGAAAGTCGTTTGTTCGAAGGGTGTTTTTAGGCCAAAATTAAATAGAATACATTTTGATAGAATGCGAAAACAAATGTTCGAATACCGAATGCAAATTGGTAGAATGGTAAAGCAGAATGTTCGAATACCGATTGAGAAGTAGTAAAATGGAAATTATCGAGGCTTTGTTA
>JABASH010004899.1:0-13079 GCA_019776445.1 Tomocerus maximus | reverse complement strand
TATCGGGGAGACTGAGCATTTCAAGTATTTTCTCAGCGATCAATCCGTAATGTACTTATTGTTATTAATATATAATTTTCATGAAATTTCCCCAAAGTTTACACTCTAAATGTCAATTTTATCATTCTGTGTCTGTCAATAGTTAAGTTGGTCTGGTGCAAAGTACTGTCTAAGTATGAGGGATTACGATATAGCGTCCTTTGAACACCCTGATGAAATAGAATTCTTATCTCACGGGTTTCTTAAATCAAGTTAGTAGTAATTTCAACTTCAATAAAAGTGAGTTAAAAACTTAAAATATTTAGTAAACTCGGATTTAATTTTTGTAGGCAAAAGGGACATATCGAGTTTTCCCTTACCTCAAGTCTGGAATACTGCAACTAATTGGTTAAATCCTCCCACCTCTGATATTAAGTGGCAGGGTGTTCGTCCAATTAAGAAACAACATCGTATAGCTTTCCGAACGCATGATGATATGTACCCAATGTGTGGAAAGACAAATGTTCGCCACGGTGTGGTTGGTGTCTTCAGTGAAGATTGCTTAGCAAAACTAAGATTTATTTACAAAATACCACTAAACGTTGTGATAGAACCACCACCGCCAAATCTTGTGACGGAACCACCACCGCCAAATCTTGTGACAGAACCACCAGCGTCAAATATTGTGACAGAACCACCACCATCAATTGTTGTGACAGAACCACCACCGTCAAATCTTGTGACAGAACCACCAAACAAGTTGACTAACATTACAAATGTTGTACCTACCATACAAATCATAGGTAACTCTTCAATAGTATTGCCACCAGGTTTAGGAAGATCTGACGACGACGACTCTTCAACAGCACCAACGATAATCGACGTAAGTTCTTACGAATATTACGAATATCCCGAAGACGAAGACGACGATAATGTTACTACAATAGGAGTAGGTATTCATCCAGCAAACAAGTATACTCTAAAATGCAATGACGGTATGAATACTCTGAAAACAAGTAATACCAGAAAATCAAAATGAATTAAGAAAATTGAATTAAGAGGGTTTTCTGCAAATTGATTTCAGGTGATGTATTAAAAAACTATCAAATAAACTGCCCTGACAGTTCAACAAGCCCCGACTCTTGCCTTCAGACGAAACTTTTTCCGGGAGAAGCCCTTTCCAAAATTAAATTGCAGAATAGACGTATGAGGGTCTTTAGTGTTAAGATGGCAGTGGAGGACCAACGATCTGAAGCTCATGAACCGAGACTTTCATTCAAACTCCTTAAAAAACTCACTGAAATTTATTGGCATCTTTGCCCTAGTATTGCACTTTCCTTTTTGCAAAATGCATATGAATTATTTCATGACTTGCACAGCAAAACATCCCAAGGACGCTCTGAGTATTTAACGAAAGCGGAATATAATTGGGCTGCCAAAATTTTGAGGAAGTGTGACCGCAACATTGCTGTCCTGAGGTTCAGTACGTTTCATTGCGGATCTTCAGTAAGTGACCATGTTTTAGAATTCTTCAGTCGAGTGGTCATTTCCTATATTTAATTATTTTTCTTCCTAGATAATTGGTGTAGGCAATTGTTCCCAGTTCATCTGCACAAATCCAATGTATGAATTCAACCTTCACAATACGGATCCAATTGTTGATATCATGTGGTTCGTATACGAACTCGTACATTCTGCTTGTTTTCCCCAATTTTCCGAAAGTTCTAGAATGTTTCATAAGTTTTCTGCTGCCATCATGGACTTATGGACTAGAGACATCAGACTTAGATGGTAAGTTGTAGATAAAAATTATCAATGATGTGGTTTGTGTGACGTAAATAATCGATGAAATTTTCAAGGAGTCATCAAATCGAAAATTCGTTGTTCTGGAAGAGAATATTAGGACCTTTTTATGCAACGAATTTAATAAACATGCAGAGATGCAATACTGCAATCATTAAAGTAGCAAAGTTAAATATCCGCCTAACGAAGCAACAATTACCAAATCGTATCAGACTTCACGGAGGTAATTTCTTAAATTATTTATTTAAAATACTGAGTAAAAACTTTCAAACGATATGCTTTTTTCGGTTTTAGATGAGTCCGATTGATCTTTGCCGAATTCCTCTAGCGGTGAGCAATATTAAAGTGGCCTTGTATCCGTATTTCCGTATCATAAACTTGGTGTGTCATTATTCAGAGTTCGTATAATAAAACACACTTGTCGAATTGAAAATTAACATTGGGGTTCTTAGTGGAAATCGTATAAAATTTCGCAATTGGTCAATGCAAAAAAATATCAATAGTATTAGTTGGCAACTTTGGTTGAAAGTTAGTGTTTGGGTCACAATGGTCTCATAATTTTATGTACTTATAGCAATGGTCACCAAAAAACAGCCATGAAACACAAATTCAGAAGAATGTTATAAATTTTTCTTTCATTCACTTCGCTTCCATTCACTTCTATCTTGCACAGGTTCATAACTTCGATGGTGCTAAAAATCTCAAATCTAACTTGATATGATCTGGATAATCTCTCTGTATGCTCTTTAAGATGTTGGTAGTCTTGTTGATAATGGTCCAGACAAATTACGAGTGAAAGTAAGTCCTAGTTCTTTCCTGGAAAATCTGCTTAAACCGCCTAAATGTGCGATTAATCCGATTAGAAGTCTTCTCTATTCTTTGAGTAGGGATAGAAATGCAAGGGTCAGAACATTTCGTCATAAGTCATAGTCATAATAGTGTATCGATCGATGTTATATAACCACCCGTTCAATAGAACTGCTATCTTATTTATCGATTTTGTCAATCTTTATGGCAAGGCATTAGCACATAAGCACACGTAGTCATCTGGTACCAGCAAGCACTTCTATGATCCTAATGTTGACTGTTCCAAAAATTTCGTCATAGATAAGATAGTAGGAAATTAAAAAACGACAAACCTCCCAAAATTCGCAAAACATCTTACGAAAAGGTTTATTTTACTATAATATGCACTAGGTACTAGGTACTCATAGAGGGCCACTCATTCCAAAAGACGATTTCAGGAGTAAAAACGTCCTAAGGCTCCTGTGTCTCTGACGAGACCTTCTGCAAACTTTGGCCTACAATTTTTTACCAAACCTACACTTTTTCCATGTAAATCATTATTGGTTTTACTACTGACTAGTCAACTGACCATTCTGAGCTTCATAGAATTCCGTTCTCATAAACGCAACAGTCAAAGCTTTACCAATCTTGTTCCTATCTAGACGACAGGTGACTCATAGCAGTAGTCATAGCCAGAGTGTTTTCAGACAATCAAATTCAAGTCAAGTTAGATTTGACTAAGGGTAGTTGTTCTTTGATGAAGCATGTTTTCAGAGACGGTTTTCAGACAATTGATTTTTCACACTCAAGTTCAACGATTGACTAAGGATAGTTTTCAAAAATAGGAATTGAAGCATCACGAAAATGGCTGACAGGTAAGTTTTAAATTAATTGCATTTAGATTAGAAATTTTTATTTTAACTTCTATTTGAGATCATTTATTATGTATGAATCGGAAATTTCGGAGAGGTTTAATATTTATTTCATAAAACCTCCTTCACGGATTTTTCAGAAGTGCACGAGCAATTTTTTAAATGTACAAATCCCGAAAAAGAATAACGCTGGACTGACCTCATCCCGAATAATTCGGAAAGAAAAAATTTGGAAGCGCAACATAAACTAGCAATGAAACATCAAACAAATCTACAACAAACTACAATTGCAGAATATTTTCAAGTTCAGAAAATAAAGCCTAACACTCCAAACCGAGACAATATTTATACCCCATTTAAGATCCAACTAACCCGTGCCAGCAGATGAGATGGATACCTCGGTTCATTTTCCGGTGCGTATAAGTGGGTACTTATAAACCTGTGTCTGTGGTATGAAATGAAAAGTCTAAATTGATTTACATTTACATCTGCAATTTGATTCAGAATCTTCCCCTAATAATAGATACGACTTAAATAATATTGGTTATATGTTACAAGATATTTGGATATAAGCAAATAATTGTCATTGTTTTGTTTGTCTGCAGAAATCCATATTGAAGATGACGATGATTTACGCGAAGCTTGTGATAATATTGAATATTTTTATGGAGGAGATGAAGAGCAGTACATATGTGGGGATAGTGGGGAAGTCTCAGAATAGAAGACACATTACAGTACTACAAACTCAGAGTAGGTACTTATAATAAAACTTGTATTGAAATTGAATTGAAAATTACCCTAAGGATGCTTTGTGAAATCATATTTTCATCATTGCTATCTTATTGGTCAATTGCAAAAAAATATCCATTGGGTTGGATTGGCAGGTTTGGTGAATTACCACTGTCAGATTTGAAAGTAGTGCATAGGTGAAAGTCCATAGTAGTGCTATTTTCATGAAAAAATAGCCATGAAATGATTTAAAAAATCCAACTGCCTTATCAGTTTACTCAGTGCGATCTCCTTAACAACATTTGTAACCTACAGATTGTAATAATAAATTTTTCCTTTCATATAACAAACATGTTAAACGCAGTTAGCATTTACATTTCTCATTTTGGCAATTTGAATGTGCTCTCTCTGCACAGGTACTTGGCACAAATCCGACAATTTTCAAAATTAAAAGTAGGATACAAAGTTAGAAAAATATGGTTAGAACATTGGACGAGGACGATCGTGGTGTGATTCCTGAGGCAGAAATCCTTCGTCTGAGAGCTTTGGTTCCTAGATATCTGCGGCAGGTGAATGAGCTAACGGAGGCTATGGCCGAGAGAAATGAAGAAAGTATAGAGACAAAAACCGAACTACTAGAACCAGCTTCGAGTATTCAGTCACCGTCACAAACAATTGGTGCCATCGGAAGTTGGGGATCGTTTGACATTCATGGGACTTACACTGGCCCATCGGAGTCGAATTTGGAGTCAGAGCCATCATCCATGGTCCAGGTTAAATGTGATCCCGACCCAGTATTGGACACACCAGCTGTTGAACCAGTTAAGGTCAATAGAGGTTTGACATTGCGATCCTCACCTTTAGTATTGAAGATGGAAAGGGCAAAGGAAATTTACCGTGGATTCGACCAGATACCAGTAAGATAACATTTATTCAGCTTTAAAAGTAGTAAAATAAATCGGACTAGTTAGGAACTTATCACCGGCAAGTGATTAAGGACTCGAAAATACATTAATAATAAAATATTTCCATATATTATTTGAGATAAAATGACAGTTTTTGCTAATTTTTAGGATCACATCGCCAAAAAGTTATTCGCATTCTTAGAATATCGCACACTTAAAGTCTGTAGATTAGTAAGTGTCTTGTGGAACAAGCAAATCATAGGAAACAAGTCATTCTTGGAGTCCAGTGTTTTCCATATGAACACCAATATCGAAGTGATTAAAATCTTTGAAAATAGTTCGGTTGACTGGCTGTACATTCATTTTCACGGGACTACATCTGAGAACAAAACTAAGAGCAACTACCAGCAGAAGTTTCTTCAAAGCAAGTTCCAGCCGTACACAATCACGACAAATTCCCTCATCTCGTTGCATTTGTACAAGAGCGAAATGGGGAAAGATAGTTTACTTCGGTGGATGTCTCTTTGCAAATGGCTGAGATATTTGGAAATCACTGACTGTGGTTTCGTGAGCTCTGTCGGAAGAACGGGATGGAAACAAGACCCGTCGATTGTGGCCTTGGAGCATTTGCGGTCTTTGACTTTGAATGATATGATTTTGTCTCGTTTGGTAGACACGTTGAAATTGCTGTACAATCAGATAAAAAGTCTGGAGCAGTTGACAATTTCTGAGAAGCGGAGACAACCTTCCCAGACAAAAAATATTGTTGCCACAATGGAATCAGAACTCATCAGTCTAATTAAAAGATATATGCAAAAGAGCCGACCGAAAATGAGATCTCTTCACCTTTGTCTTCAGAAATTTGAAAACGAGATTATGGTGCATGATTTCTTCAAAAAGATACCTTCTTTCCAGTTATCCTTACAGGATTTTGGTTTTGAAATTCTGACTCACAAATGTGGACCCAGCTTCACCCAAAATCTTTGCATGGAGTTCAATCCATTTGTGACACTGAAAGCTATCTTTAAAAAATCGGACAGATTAAAATCTCTCTACATCCCGGGCTTAGTAATTAATTTAAGTGTCTATGGGGATATCTCGTTCTTCTTCCCTCCATCTCTCGAAGATTTGTCTGCTCAAGTTACATTACCGGATTCGAATCCAGAGTCTCATTTGCTCGTTGGACTTCAAAAGCCTGAGTGTTCTTTGAAAAAAATTGCAATTCATGAGCATCCCATGACAGATTATCAATGGATGAACCTCAAGAAGTGTTTCCCTCATCTTACTTGTCTTACCGTTCTCAGCAATACTTTTGGGGACCACAATCTTATGACAGTTTCCAGCTGCTTAGTTAATCTTCAAGTATTGAGACTTGAGAAAGTTAGGCAAATTACCGATTTTGGACTCACCGGCATCAACGAGGAGTATCTGAAAAGTCTCAAGGAGAGTTGGCCAGTCATTCCAGACTCCAGATGCGAAGATTCTGTTGGAATGTCTAATTTCCCTCTTGTTGGCAAACCCATATCGTCTATTGAACGTAATTTACTGAAAAATATCGATATCAATTTGTTATTTCAAATGATATTTGTAGCATAATCCTAAATTCCACGCTTTTATAGATTTACGGGAGTTTCACTGCGTCGGTTCGACCGATATTACTGATGTTGGAATTGCTCACGGGCTCTTTCTGTCTCACCTTGAATGCCTCAGCATTAAAGGATGTTCCGCTAAGGTACATTAATATTTATGATGTAACTGTACCTGATTTCATTTTCCGTATACACATAAAAGCTAAACAAATGCAAATCGGAAAATATATTTTTATCTTAATCATTTATTGTACAATAGATAAGCGACACTGGTTTGGATGTTTTGGCTTCCAATTCTCCTCTTCTTTCCTCTGTCAATATCACCTTGGCCAATGGTTCCGCAACTGAAGAAGGAATACGACAATTTATTTCCAAGTTGCCGCATTTCGAAAGATTTAAATCCAGTGTGGAAGTGAAAATTCCTCCTAAGATTTTCTGGGTTCCTCTTAAGTAACAATACTCAACGACCATCGGGGCACCACCAATTAACATATCCCAATCATAATTTTATACCCAGTAAATGCCAAATTTCTCTTTCAGATGTTCATGCAGTAGTGCTATATAGTACTACAGATACAGTTAAAATTTTTCAAGTTAGTCATCCATGATAATTACCCAAGTATTTATTCTACACGTAAAATTAGATGCATTTTACTAATACCAGAGTATTTTGCGCGTACAATTAAAAGATTATTCTTAAGTTGTGACTCAAAATTAACAAATAAACCTCTCATTGTCAGTTCAAAAATAACTATTACTTTTCCTCTTCTAGGCAAAAGAATTGTTTGCAGTAAATAAGAGAATTAGCACATCAAATACTCATGGATATACATTATTTTATTTATATTTACATCATTTACAAACAATTGAGTACTTTGGGCCCAGGAGCATAATGAGTTATCTTAACTTACATTGCAATTTTATATTACAAAGATGTACGAAAAGAGGCATGACATGGAAAAAATAATTTACACAGTAAACATTATCAAAAATATACATTAGGTCTAAATAGTTATCCAAAGAGAGGATAGTAGTCTTCGTATTCGTAGTAGACGTCTTCAGGGCAGCTGCAGTAGCAATCTATGGAATGCATGCACATGCTTTGGCAGTATACAGGACAGACATCCATGCAGGAGTAAGTGCTGCACCCGACAACGGCAGCCACGGCTAAAGGCAGAGGCACCAGAGGAGATCGTCCTTCGACAGAAATAGGCCCCATATCTTCAGTCAATAGACCCCCCATTCCCAGGAAAATCTCAGTATCATCAGGCATGAAATGACGGGCTGATCGAGACGTTTCGTCGTTCTTAATATTCTCTGTAATAACAAAATCCTTTCCTTCAATCTAGCATGCGAGCAATCTTTGTTTGGCTTCCATTTCAATGCATAGCTACGGAATTGAGGCTTTTAAAATGGCAAGCTTAGCACAGCAGAAAAGAAGGCTTTTTTGAATATCCGAAATTGTGCTGCTTCTATATTTTAGCATAATAATCCGTGGAATTATTCTCTGCTGTCGCAAATGAAGAAACGGGGAACTGCCTTCGGTCTTCTAATGTATATACTGAGGGAACTGAAGGAATTTCAGTAATATTTTACGCAATATTATGCATTGTTTCAATATTATTGAATGCATGAAGTGCTACAACCCTCCCACGTTCATTGAAATATATTCTGGGATCCTAGACGCGTATATTGAGGTACCTAAGCAGGTAGGTATTGCAATGCTTCCCCATTTAAGCGTAGCCACCCACTACAACACTTTTGCATCTGTACATTGTTATCAATGATATACTCAGGAGAAAAGGAAAAAGTTTTACTTTTAAGTGTCAAATAAATCTGAATTTGTGTCACATCTGCTCGTCTTAATACCACTACAATGGAAAAGTTTGTGATGGATAGGAAAAGAAAGACAGAACTAATAGAAATGAAATATTGCCTCATTTAGTTTGAAGCGGAGACTAGAAATAGAATGCCTGCTACGTTAATGCTTTATAGCTCCAAAAAGTGAAGAAAAATGGATCAAATGAACTTACCAGTTTGATCTAATTCCGGATCATTAGAAGAACATAGACAAGATTTTCCGTCTTCAGAACATTTCGAAAAATTGAGATTTTTGAACTGATAGCAATACGCATTACATACTTTTTCAGAGTATTCGGAATGATCGCACTCAAAATCCTCCTGGATTATAAGTTCAGGATTGCTTTTCTGCGGCAAGTTTTCTTCAGTCGCAGAGGATGGCTTTGGCTTTGGTTTGTATAATTTTACTAAAGATCAAAACATTTCATATAGTCATCCCGCTACTACTTTCCGAGTTACATAATTTCTCCAATTGTACTAATTACGGGAAAATTGCTCAGAAACATTTGAACTATTGGTTTGTTCAAGGTCTTAGACTATCTGATTTTAGCTGAGAATGATAGAAAACAGCAGAAACTTATTCTATAATTATTTGCTATTATTAGTGAATGAAATCTTACCTCGGAGTGTAGTCATATCTTCTCCCTCCATAGCGCAAATGCAAGTCTGTTGATCAGAACTGCAAAAGCCGAGATTAAACTGCTTAACTTGTGTGCAAAAGTTTTCGCAAACCTGTTGCATTTGCGGATCATCATTGGCACAAGTTAGTATCTCCTTCGTTTTGTTGGGACTCACCGAAGGTACTGACAAGTTGGCGTTACTCAGCTTTGTGTTAGTTGTCTTTTGAAAATCCTTTGACTCTCCATGAGTGACATGTTCGTATGAAGTTTTCAGCCCTGTAAAGTAAATGAAGGGTTGAGTAATCTTTTACACTGACTAATAGACCAATGACTATAAAGGTGAGTGTCTAGACGATAAATTGACTGGAAACAATTCCAAGTCAAAGCTTGATTGAGAAACAAAGAAATTATTAGACACTTCCAATGGCAATACTTTAACAATTAGGTTGGTCACAGTTGTCTAATGTTTATTAAATGATTTCGGAAAGTGAGTGATGTTCTCTAATGATTGAAAAGACCGAAGTTCATTTCTACTTACGTTTCTGTTGCCCGGCTTTCTGGAAATAGAGAGGCTTTTTATTATTCTTCGCCCATGCCGACTTGATTTCATGGGAATTTAATTTTGAATTCTCTGGAGTAGCAGACAATAATCCATCGGAATTAGCAACATCCTCCTTCTGCGTTTCTACCGCTGCAGGAATGGAAGAACTACTAACTAACGTAATCCACACGAAGAAAAGATAATAAATACCCAGGATTCGATAAGAAGTTTCTAATTTCATCGTAGGTTTTGTGTGGGATTATATCTAGGATTTAATTTTGATGATATTTTTCAAACTCGACTTTCTCAGAGTATATTTGGTTGGAAATCCTCCAGAATTCAAAAGGAACTGAAGAGTAAATCTGAAAAAGGATTCCCAATTGCAATGAATTATGATATCCAGAAGAATTTCCTTTTATATAATTTATCTATAGTATTAATAGTCCTAACGGATAACATCAGGGATAATCAACGCGCGTTCATCAGATTCTCTGAGAATATTTACAGTTTCAAGTTCAGGTTTGGATTCAGTCAGTTCATTGCTTGCTCGACGCAGTTCAGTGTACTCTTTCTGGGTTGTACGGTGATGAAAGCGAAACCTTTGAGCCCTTCGAGTCACTGCAGTCTTGAACTATAGCTGTATTGTCCTCCACTGTCTAGTGGAGTCTAGTCCTGAACCAGCTCATTCCTTAAATCCTTAAGCATCTCACACACTAACGGTATTTATATATAGACCTTTGACGTGATCTACGATAGCCGAGTCTCTTCATGCCCTAAGATTCCGTTACTTAAGCAAGATTAATATATCCATACATCTTCTAAGGGACTTTCCGCACCTTCGGGCTATCTATGTTACTTAATCATTTCCATTCTTAATATACCCGGCTGAAAGCTGTTATTAGTCTTCAATGCTACCGCTGGTATTTACCCAGTAACTCTTAGCCTTGATACTCGTTTGCAATAAGACTGATTGTATTGTGCATCTTGTTTGGAAATTCCATACTTTAACATTGTTATTTCCTCTGCGAAATCATCATTAGTGATCTTCCTTGTTATCTCCAGAGTATCAGGCTAATAATACAGACAGTTGACTCAGAGTAATGGCCAATGTCTGTTTTTAATTGTTAAGATTACGTTAAATGGTTCATGAGTATCTCTAATGAACTAAAATTCAAATGGTATCTCCTGTCTGATTGAAAAGCTACACTAATTGCCTTTTTGTTACCATTAATTTAATGCTCTCAGTGTTTAGATTACATTTTATAAAATAACTAGTATCTGATCTTTTTATTCGTGACAAGTTGCCCATCTTCATTTTCACAATGTTAATTGAAAAGATGAAAAAGAGAAAAGCATAGGGAACTATACCTTAATAAATCTTTATTTACACCGTACCCAAATACAAATAACATTTCAGATAAAATGAAATAGACACTAAGAAAGATGTCTCCAATAGAAAAATCAGAATTAGACTACTGGTTTTGTCTATAGAAAACAGATATAATATTTCCGAGATATGGGCATTGTGATACAATTTCTGTGTATACTTAGTCCTTTAGTAACTAGAGATTAAGTAAGAGTTTTAACGTTGTGCTGGAAGATTGGCAGGAGGGACTTATGCCGATTAAAGCTCCGTTCTCACCTCTCGGCTATCATAGCATTTGTATTATGATGCTTAGTATAATTTATCTTCGTAATAATGGGGGACTGTGCACACAAGAAACAGAGAGTTTTCTTTAGCTCTGTTGTGATATTTTTTCAACCATTGTTGAATGCTCATGAAATGGTACAATAAATTCCTTATAGAAAATGCAGCAAAACAAGAATAGAATAGCACGGAATTTTATTACTATATCATGTTACCAGGAATTATACAATCAAATTCTCATACTTTTTTCAGTGTATATTATCTATTAGTATATATGAGATATTATGGAGGTGTACAACAAACTAAGAGAACTATTATTACCTTAGCCTGAGGTAAATACTAATTTCCACATATACTTATAATAGTAATCCTTCGTTGATTTATATTACATTCAGCTATCTATTATTCCTCAACCTCATTTTACACAAGTAATTGCTTGTAGCAGGATATGTATACTAAAATTCATATAAACACCATATCGCCAATATATAGTTCAAAATGTAACTGATGTTCAATGTTCAATTGCTAGGACCAAAGAGTATATGGAATTGGTAAAATCTGATACATGTTGTTTTCTGCTAAATAAGTCCCAGGAGAAACACAGCAGACGGAAATGTAACAAAATAAATGGACAAATACAAATTGGAGCACAAAAATTCATTTGATGCAATGTATAGGTTATTATTAACAACTATTATTATTACTCACAATGTTGTGTCCACGCGTTTCTACTAGGAATAACACTAAAAATCTAATACTTATGTTTGCATTGTGTTCTGTCGATATTAGTAGATAATCTTTCATGGAAGAAGGAATTATTAAGGAAATTATCGCGTTGCCCCTTGTATTAACAAATGGATTAAGGTTGATTGCTGTGCTGACGTGCATCAAAGTCTCGACTTTTGCATTTAACGGAAGGATGATGTCATGCTGTGCATGTGACGCCACTTCAGCTTGTATGTGAGTCTATGACGGAACTTCTCATCTACCTTCTGTATAAGTATGTGGGTGTCGGTGTAGTATGCTCCAATTCAATTAAAAAGTGCAATTTGGCATAGTAAATAAGTGACAAATCTTAAATAAGTGATATCCTACATTTTATATGTATTTAGAAAAAAAATATGGTATAGGACATGAGAGAGTGAGTTGACATAAATGATTCCACTTTGAGTTGAGTTTTGCACTCAATTGGATTTAGTATCTAAATAGGATTGCATAATGCAGTTATAAGTACATTGAATCCTAATACATCGTGCAACTTGACATCAGCTACTTTCGTGAGCAGAATTTATTTACGACACACTTAGAATTGAGTAATTAATTTGATTTCTAGCTACTGCCTACTAATGACGAGTACAGCACACTGGGGGCGTCTCAGTGTCTGTAGATACGTCCGCATATAGCTAAATGAAACGTAGGAATTGTAATTAACATCGGATATGAATGTAGAATTATGTACAGTGTCACTTGCACGATAATGTTGTTATATAATGAATACGGAGTTGAGTTACACTCTCAACTCCAGTAGATTTACTAGAAATATAATACATTATCTATAGGGATATATTATGACAAGAGCTTTGGTGGATCTTTTACAACATTGTATATCTGCACATACAATTTTATTATAATTTAAACTCGAATAATATTATGTAACCTGTACAGGAGTAACCAGATTTTCTTTCAATATCAAGGGAATATCATTATCTAGTAAATATGAGGGTGGATTAGTGTGGGAGGTAAAATG